>JAOBYF010008460.1:0-13469 GCA_025403605.1 Parazoanthus darwini
AGCTCAGCAATGTACGACCGGCTGTCATGACTGTATGCTAATACGCTTCTACATGAAAATTAGAGTTTTCTTGAAGTAGAAAAGGAAGTAAGTTCGCGGTCTTGTAAATATTGCGATTGCAAAGGCCATTATTAGATCGCATTTGTTTGAATAAAATTATTTCCGCGGTGATCAAAGGCTTAAGTAGTATTGACTTTTTAATTAAAGTTTTAATGGTTAACATTTTAAGCACAAATGCACCACTTACGGTCATGTATCATCACGTTTTATTTATTTTTGCTTTCGAATTAATATATTTGTTTGATTAGTTTGAAAGGGGACTGAAAACTAGTATGTCTACACAAAAACCGCGAAACACGCAAGTCACAAGAATTAGTGGCCAGTACTTGTTACAGCAAAACTGAAAAACGTATTTGATTATTGGCCGTTTGTCCATCGTAGATGGATAGATTGGTTCATTTATAATGCGTTCAAGCAAAAACTCGTTATACATTTAGGTAAAGGACTAAAGTAAATTGATCTCAGTGTCAGACATTCAAACACTTACCACTATCAGACGACAAGTTTGGCTCCGTACGTAACTTATATTTGCTTGTCTTGACACAGCAACAGTTTCAAATGGCCCCGAGTCTTCAAAGCCTAAGATTGTTCTTAAATTGTTCTTAAATTCTTGCTCTTCTAAGAAGTTGCCCGTTCTTATAAAAGTCGTCAAGTTATTCGCTTACAAGTTTATATTTCAATATTTTACATATGCACTTTTTATATCTTGTTGTATTTTTCAGTGAAAATATTACCATTTCTGACAAAAACTGCTACACCATTGACCACAGTTACTTAGAACTATTTGCTATCCAGTTCGTTGTTACTTAAGAGTGTCGTAAATATATAAATAATTGGGTGACTGAACTGGCTTACCTTTTCTCGACTCGAGCTCTGTGCTGCTGATTAACTTCAGTTAAAAACTGAAAGATAGGACAAGACGTTTTATCAGCAAACCCAGTTTCATCATCCGTGAAGGTTAAATTTGCATGTGCCACTGTTGCTTTGAGTGACATCTCTGAAGCCTTAAAATTTGTTAAAATTTCAATGATCAAGCCGTTGCTATAGTCAAAGCTATACGTCGCCGCAATTTTACATTCGAGGTTACCGGGACAACTCATACAGTATCTGGTTATTTTCTCTTTTGCTGATTTCCAGATGGGATAAGATATTTTGTGAAAAAATTTCATTTTCGCCTCATGGTGAAACGCGACTCAAATTACGATATAAACAGTATTTTAATTTTCATATCTGAAAGAAAATTAAGACTTTTACTTGCAGAACTGTTCGTTCCTTTGCTGTAAGATGTATTTGCTAAAAATTCCTCCGCTATAGAAAAGCGTTAAATGGGCTTTGCTCGCCCCATGGAGGGTGATTTCCGATAGCATATTGGCTCTCATTCCTGCCCTCAGTCCCCTTCCCTCTCCTCCAGATTTGGCCCCCTCTCTTTCTACTTCCGTAATCTTTGCAAATAATACTTAAATACTTCTTCTTGCAGATAACTTATGAACCGTCCCTCGCACGAGGAGCCCAACTATAACTTGAAACTTAAATTACGCAAATTTCTGAATAGACCAAGCGAATAAGAACTCAAGGAGGAAGAAACAAGAACAAGAACATCATGTGACTTTCCAAGATTATCCACTTTCTAAAAGAACATCGAGTGACTTTTTAATAAAGTCGAGTGACTTTTCAAGAACATGGAGAGATTTTTTAAGAACATCGAGTGACCTTTTAAGAACATCGAGCGACTTTTTAAGAACATCGAGTGACCTTTTAAGAACATCGAGTGGCTTTTTAAGAACATCGAGTAACCTTTTAAGAACATCGAGCGACTTTTATGGAACGTCGAGTGTTTTTTATAAACATAGAGTGACTTTTTAAGAACATCGAGTGACTTTTTAAGAACATCGAGTGACTTTTTAAGAACATCGAGTGACTTTTTAAAACATCGAGTGACTTTTTAAGAACATCGAGCGACTTTTTAAGAACATCGAGTGACTTTTTAAGAACATCGAGTGACTTTCGAAGAACATCGAACGACTTTCGAAGAATATCCAGCGACTTTTCAAGAACATCAAGTGACTTTTCTAGATTATCCAGCGACTTTTCAAGAACATCGAGTGACTTTTCAAGATTATCGAGCAACATTTTAAGAACATCTAGTAACTTTTCAAGAACATCGAGTGATTTTTCAAAAACTTCCAGTGACTTTTCAAGAAACATCCACTGACGTCTAAGGACAAATAAGAACCAGAGAGGGAAGCCTATAACATGAGAGCTATTGGGCGAAGCCAGGGGTGCCGCAATTATTTCTGAAAATATAGCAAATGACTGGAAGCCCCAACGTTTGGCGTCACCGGTACCAATGACCATGACGTCACCAGAGATCATGATCAAGGCAGAAAATGTGTCTGTGAGAAACCATGCCGTGTTCATGAAAAGCGAGTATAAAACAAGGAAACAGAAACACCACGAAAGAACAAATTCACCATGTATAAAGTTTATTAATTCATAAACGACCCTATTTCGTGGTTTCCAGTGATAAACCTGTATTTGTACTGGTATCGGTTGTGGCGATCTCTAACTATAAAAACACTATTTAACGATAATAACTACTTTTAACCGAGAGTGAGGCCTTGCTGTCTACAGCTACTTCAGAAAAGGTTGATACTGGAACGGAAAGGAACTTTGGGTACATTAATATTTGGTAAAAAATATAATGGTAATGATGGCAGTGATAATGAACCTACACTCTACAAAGTCAATGCTTAAAGCAATATATTATGTGTGCTCCTTGAACCCCCATAGTTCCTTTCGGTTCCAGTATCGGCTATTGACTATGATAGCCCTTTCTGAAATAGCTGTAGACCAAGCAATGCCTCATGGCCGAAGATATGCCATTTTCCGTAAAGGATAACAGGTAATTTTTTATTTGGTATTTTTTCTAAGCGGATATTCTTTACTTCGCACATTCGGTTGTGCATCAACAATAACCTCCAGACCACTCAATTAGAACACGAGAAGCATCTTTGTCATATAATAATAAAATAATATTGTTTGTACGGTACCAAAAATATTTCGTAAACTCTCTCATATTGCAATATATTAATTATGACTTCATAAAAACTCTATCTATAATAACTATTAACTAATTAGTTCAACGCCCTGGGAATCTGTGTTGGTCTTGGTGAAAGATTCCTGAATAAATGACTAACATACCATTCACACTTGTGAGATGATCATAATCTTAATCATGATCGTGATTACAATCATAAGCATAAGAATAATCATAAGCATAAGAAATCTAAAATAAAAAAGGAAACAACTAACGAAAACATAGACCAAGCTCACACCAAAGTTACATTACTTTTTGTTATCTAGATGTCTTATGCTTATGGTTATGTCTTTATTGTTCGCAACTTGAGTTTCTATAATCGCCCTCAGCTACTCAACGGCGGTCAGCAGTAGTACAAGTGAGTGATTGGTACATATCTACAGTGTGGTTGGGAAAAATTAAAAAAATATGCAGTTAAAGTTTACACAAAATGAACAAAACACTAGGCGTTGTCTGCTCGTTGCAGACGAGATTAAAGATAACTTAGTACAATCTGATGACTTGGTTGTGCAGTGTTGCGAGGGCAGTTGCTGCGTACAGTGTAGGAAATGCTAATGTTAATGTCACAAGTAAGAAACAGGCCACGTTTTCGCGCTGATCTCACCCGTCAAAAGACACAGTTGGCAACCCTTTGACGCCTAAGTTTTTAACTCTAAACACGGAGCCTGCGAGTGGCTGAGAATCCCTTTCTTCTTGAGAAAGCCGTTTGCCACTGAAAAAGAAAAATATTTATATTTTTAATGGTTCGTTTGGTCTTTTCAAACATTGGAGAAGTTGTTTTCTCACTGAATCTGAATTACGTTGAAGTTCGACACGTATTTGAATTTATGGTGGCGTCTTTGTCAAATGTTTAATCAAGTAGATTGTGTACGTTAAGTCTGGGTCGTGTTCGCCTCGATCAACTCCATCCTCGCAAATAGCTTTAAAACGATCATCCTTGCGCGGTGACAAACCACCCGTGAAGTTTGCTACCTCAGGCTCTCTAGCAACAAGCAGCCGTTCTACCATACCCCTCCCTCCCAAGGTATGTGTACATGCACTATCAAGGTGACAAACAGATTGCCATATCGTTTTTCAACTTCTACAACAAAATGTAGTTCTCCCTTACCCCTCCCTACAAAGATGTGTAAGTATACCCCTCCGAGGTGAAAAAGGGCTCGTCAAAGTTTCTACCTCCCAAACGAACAACCAGACGCCGTTCTTCCCAACCCCTCTCCCCCAAAGTATATGTACATACTCCTCCGAAGTGACAAACAGCACGTCAAGGCTTCCACCTCCCCAATAACAAGACGTCGTTCTTCCCAACCCCTCTTCCCCAAAGTATATGTACATACTCCTCCGAAGTGACAAACAGCTCGTCAAGGCTTCCACCTCCCCAATAACAAGACGTCGTTCTTCCCAACCCCTCTCCCCCAAGGTATATGTACATACCCCTCCGAAGTGACAAACAGTTCATCAAGGTGTTTTCCTCCCCAACAACACGACGTCGTTCTCGTGGCTGGAAACTTCACAGTTTCGAGTTTGCTTCCATCTTTAGGGTCAAAACGAATCACCTACAGGATTTTATCGGGCGATCTGTGTTATATACATTCTTTATTTACAACAGAAATTTAAGCTTCAAACAAAGAAACAAACCCCATTACCTGTCCTTCACCATACATTGCGACCCATAGCATTCCTTCAGCGTCAATACACATTCCGTCTGGAAACTGAAAACACGTTAACAATAAAAAATGCCATTGTAATTAATGGGCTGTTTTGGCGTTGAATCTACAGAGAATCTCTTTTTCACCCTCGAAATAATCAAAGAAAACTTCTTTATCTTCAAAAACCCTGTCTGACTGAGAGATTAAGTTGCGCCCACAACACCGGGATTACCCTATTTTTTTGAAGTGTGTGGTTTTCCTTAAGTCCATCGATAGAACATCGAGAGACTAAACCAACGGCTCAACGACCTTGTTAACCAACGATGTGGCGAAAGAAGGCCGCACAACGTTAAGCGCTCGATCAGGCCGGGGATTAAACCCGGGACCTCCTGGTTGGCAGTCGGAGATCTTACCATCTGCGCTAACGTTGCACACATCATACATACTAACTACACTGGTTATTCGTATGTTTTAGTTGTTCTCTTTATAAAACAACTAAATTACTGTTCAAAAATCGGTTTTCTTAGACCACTGCTTGCGTGAAAAACACCTCTACACTTATCTGTGGAAATTATAGCAAACTTAATCTGACCATTGTATATGAATCAAAAATGTTTAAAATTCTTGTTTTGTACTTACACCATAAGACTCATCAATGGGTTCTGCCTGTCGCTTGTTCACTATTTTCCCGGATGCAATGTCATAATCAAATGCCGTGACTTCCCTTTGGGAAAAAAAGTAAAATAATAATAAACAAACTAATTCAGTACACTGTCGTATTGTGTAACTGTAAGTATGTTTTGTTTCAAATGGAAACGTTAATATACTACAAAAATAAAACCAAATACAGCAACGTATATAGAAATCTCCAAGAATGCAGTTTACATGAACATAACAAACTGTTTGGTTGAGTAAATTCAAAAGAGAACATGGTGTAAGTTTTAATAAATTCCTACCTTGCTGGTGTATCAATGTAGTAAAGAGTTTTATGGTCAGCACTCCAAGCCAAGCCGTTAGAGATTGAAACAGGCTGCGTCATGTATAAACCAAAAACGTTATGAGAAAATGCTGTGCTTTTAACACAACCAAAACTTCATAGTGCTTATAATGTGTACAAATCAACTGAAATCACAACAAACAATAACTTGAGCAACAACAACAAATCTAATTATACTTCTGACTGGCACTGACTGATTATTTTATTTTCTTTTTCTTTCACGCTACGGAGTTTGTTTTTTAATTTTTTTATATGTGCGTGTGCGTGTGTGTTTGTTGTTGCTGTTATTTTTGCTCTGTCCTTGTTTTTGTTTTAATTTTTGTCTGTTTTTTTTTTATATAGAATTCGAAGTAAACAAACTTTATTAATGTTGTTGTTGTCAAAAGTATGAAAAAATGTTTATATTTTATATTTAAAAAACAAATATAATAATAAAAATAGCAAAACGTGTATTCAAACATGGTAAAATTATAACAAAAAAGGTAATATGTCTAAAATTTATTACATGAACTAGCCCTTAAATAACACCTACTAATTTACCTACAAACTTTAGGCTTTTAAACTGGACAGGCAGTCCTAGTCTATTTACAAGCTCCATGTCTTTGCTTGAAAGAGTTTTCCCGTTGTTTGCTTGGACTTTGTAAAGCATAGAAAATAAACTGGCCAAAACTTTTAATGTCTCGCACGCTTTACAAACGGCCAATTGTTACGGTTTGAGCTGTTTATTAGCCAGGTTTTGAAACAAGAGTGAGAGAAGAGAGTAAAAATGAAAAAAAACTTTAATATACTTAGTTACATGATCAATAATTAGAAATACCTGAAACACAAGAAGCTGTCAAGTAATCAATTTACTAACGGTTTTTAAAATTTGTTAAGCACATATAATTGATGTCAATTAACCGCTATGAAGCGTTAGGGAAGTAATTATATATAACGATTTCATAATGATTTTGGAATTTACTTTAATATCATCACCCTACCTCTTCAAATGCTTTGGTAACTTTTCTCTCACGATCGAGAAAATACTGTCGAGAGAGGAGAACTCTCTAAGGCCTGGAATACTAGATTGTTGTTTGAAAAAATGAATCATTCAAACCATATCACTTTTTTCTATCAAATATATAACGATTAAAATTATACTCTTAATTCCTGCAAAATATCCATTCTTTATCAACTGAAGGATTACCAAAATGCATCTTAGCTGGAATTTATTTCAAAAAAGTATATTGTGTCTCTACCTTTTTCCCATTCTTGTATTAAATTTTCGGTACTTAACTCATACTTTTCATTTCATACAACATGAAACTTAATCCTGAAAAGCTACTTTTCCGAACACGAATACTCGAGGGGAGGCCCCCGCCCATGATTTACCAAACGAATAAGTATTAGCACTTGGCTTTTGCAACCTACATACTAAATAATGGTTAACTAATTAGTTAGTTAATTAATCAAGTGGCTAATGTTTCCACGGTAACAAATGCAAAAATTCAAAATGGCCGCTTCATTGGATTTTTGGCGGCCATCTTGGATTCTTGGCTTTTGTAATTTTCGTAATCGAGATATTTTGTTGGAAATAGCAGGAAAACATGATTGATTTTACAGTCTAAAACTGTAAAGTAACTCAAAGAAAACAACAAAAAACAAGTTTGCAATCATTCGAAACAAAAAATGATGAATTTGAAAAAGTTAACAAGTGTAACAACTTTCGTGACTTAATGGCGCTGACGTCACCTAGTTAGTGTCAAAAGATGTGTTGACAATCGACGAACAGCTGTGCAAAAGCTTTTGGTACATTGTCTAACGGCACTAATTTGAGGTCGAAAAGAACCGTGGGGGGGAGGGGGGTTCAGATTGACCCCCTAAAGCTTTCTGGGGTTAAACCAAAAATTTTGAAGCAAAAATATTCTGTAAAATACTTGCGAGTTTTAAATTATTGAGGCGTATCTTGGAAACGTAACACTCCACATTCGGGAGGTCTCAAAGACGATTTCCCGAAGTGTGGGTGTTCTATAACCTATTAGTTATTACACGGTGCGGAGGGGTGGAAAGTGCCCACGCCAAATTCAGTGGTAAACCTGTGAATATATTTTAACATTGGAACGCTTGCATATACTTTTCTTGTAGTTAGGTCTTCTTGTGAATAATTTTTGACATTTGAATTCTTTTTAATTTTGTACATTTTTTTGATCACTTGTTGATACCAGCGGATTTTAATGATGAGCTGATCAGTTTTTTCATCAGATTAAATATAATAATAATAATAACTATTATTATTATTATTATTGTTATATAACTGTTAGTACTATTGTTATTATTAATACTATTGTTATTGTTATTACTATTATTATTATTGCTAATATTATACGATAAACTCCCATAGAGCAAAACGTAGACTAATGGAGACATCAACATTAAAATTTCCAAGATATTTAAGACTTTATTCTTACCAATGACCCTTGAAACGGAACCGGATATGCTGCCACCTCCTCGGGTCCCATTGTACCTTGGGTAAACGTAGATTTTTGTAAAACACTTTGATGCCACCTGCACGGTACTGGCATTATACACAACTGTTTAGAGTTCATTTTATGTTTCTTACCAAAATCTTGTGTAAAATATTAAAGAACATGTTCTTTGGAGTCATATTTATTCTTTGCTTCCTCCAAGTGTCAGAAAATAAAGCTCTTTGTTCAAACCACCAAAGGACATGAGAAGCAGCTATTGAGGATTGATATTTTCAGTCAGGTGACCCAAGTCATGGTCGGGGAGGCCACAGGCTCGTACAACTCATGTATTTACATTTACTGTATGGTGGTTTGTGTCAGGTTTGGAATATGTTGTACATTGTAAAAAAGGTAAAAGGTCAAGGTCAAGGTCAAGCAACTTTCTTAAACGAAGGTAACTCGTGACAGTAATTACATGTAACTTATAAATCTTTTGCCCTCGGTGCGCGCTTTACCCCCTTCGTCTGTCAGTGCTCCGTTTTACGGGCATTTAAAGCTAAAGCTACACGGATCAAAAGAAAATCGAAACAGACGTTGGAGTCATCGAGGATCTAACTGCAGACCTCTAGCTTCGAAGGCAAGGCACTTACAAACAAAGATATGTCTGCATCTCAAAATTAATTTAAAAGTTAGAAGTAGTGTACATTGTACTTGTATCTACCAGCAGCTCGTAACTCACAACATTTAGTACAAGTCAGTGGACCGTTTAGATTTGCTTATTCAGACCACAAGGACCAATCTGTCTTGTAGACATTAATATTACATGTACATATTATTACCTGCCCAAAATCTTCCAGCCTGAAACAAAATGGAATGTAGATATGTAAATGCCTTACAGTTAATTTCAAGATAACGCCGTATTAAGCATCCGTTTGAACAGCAAACACAGTAGTTACCCGCCATCTCAAACCCTCTAGGGGGAGAAAAGATCGACACTACAGTATGTAGCCTGAGTTCGAGTACCCCATAGTAATTCACTGATATAATTACGTAAACTGTAATTATATAATAATAATATTTCATATTTATATTGCGCATTTTAAAATCGGAAACAAAAAACGAACGAAAACACTAAATCTTGCTATCTAAGTGTATTTTAGTATAATAAATTAATTTATATACATATAAAAATCTATTTCAAAAATGCTTCTTTAAAAAGGTGTGTTTAAAGCAACTTACATGTAAATCGTCTCAAGAAAGTTTGCGGAGGGTTGTTTGCGAATCACCGCAAATCGTTTGCGCATGCGTTAATGGCAAAACATTTTACCATTTGTTCCAGACATGACTGTTTCGTCTCCGTCTCTGGCAAACAAGCCGTTATGAATTTTTTTCTATCTTTACGGCAGGTCTGCGATAGTTTGGTATGCGATAACGAGAAGCAGGTGACATGAGAATGTCATCGCAAAGAGTTTGCGAACGATCACAAATAGCTTGCAGTTTGCCGTAAACAGCTTGTTGATCATCGCAAACACCCCTCTGTAATTAGCGTCTGTTTGCGACGATTTACGTCTATATGGAAAACAGGCTTTAAGTAATGATTTCAAGGTTTCGAGGTTCTTGACCTACGAACGTTCCATTGAGGAAGTTTGTTCCATAGTGAGGGGCCGGAGCTTCTACGCAGAACGCGGGAAGGAAAAAAATCAAATCGCTTCGAGAAATTCGATAACCGACTTCGAAATAATGAGAAACTACTTGACAACAGAACTATAATCATTTGTAAGTTGCACTTCGTGGACACTGATAAGCACAGTAGACAGTATAAACCATGACTCACAGGACTGCGGGTCATAATACTGTACAGTAGATGAACTACTGGGCCCGGTTGTTCGAAAAAAGGGTTAAGTTAAACCCAGGGTTAGGCAACAAAATTCCTTCATCTAGAAACACGGCCGGTCTTTCCAAGTTATTGTTGAAGTGCAATTTGGAATAAGCTCCCGAATTATATTTGATGAAGTTCTAATCTTGCGTCTGATTACAAGATTATTTCTTGCGAATATTCTTATTCTTCCAGAAAATTTCTTAAGCATCCCGAGTTCTGTCAATATCTTCCAATTTCCAAATCATTTTTGCCATTGATTCTCTCAAAACAGGTCAGACCTCTTAGGTTTGGCACCAATCCACCCTAGTAATCTGCAATTGTACAGTCATTCAGCCATATACAAGCAACTTAGGAACAGATAATTGTACAAAACATTCCGTCTGAGACGAATAAGCACCAAAACCTACTTCATTTTATGTACATATTTACTCATATGTACAAGTAACTGTGCCAGGCTACCAGTTTGCTACTACATGTATACATGAATATATATCCTGTATTTGAATATTGTGGACTTTCATAAACTTGGCTTGTATTATACAATTTACTAATAAACTTTATGCTATGCCTTGAAAAATACAGCCAATCAGAGGCCAGGATTGCCGTTGCATATTCTGCGGTATGCAGCGCGACCTTCCCGTCATTGCTTGCGCGCAACAGTTATGCTGTCGTTCTTTAACTTTGAAGGCTTCCTAAAATCAACTCCGATGCTTTTCAACTCTTGTAATTGTTTCCGAACAGTTCCGATCACGTCCGAAGGTTTTCCGAACGAAAGAGTCTCCTCAAAAACTGTCTTGAACCGTTTCCGAAGTTTTCATAAAATTTCCGAACACTTCGAGCTCTCCCGAAGATTTCCCTGAATTTTCCAAATATTTAGGCATGGCATAAAGTAGTTATGCAATGTTTTCTCGCGGGATACCGTGGAAAATGCCACTTGTTACTCAAAATTTATACGGAAAATACAAGTGACGCGTGGCATATTCCACGGTATCCCATTCGAAAGCATTGAAAATTATCATTTAGCCCAATTTAAATCATGGCACTCACTGGGTCACACTTTCCATCATTGAACCTGTTCTTTGGCTTATCATCTACAAAAAGAACGAAATGGAATGTAGAATGTATAAAAGGTTTAAGGACCTGCAGTTTATTTCGTAAACAGTTTCCAAACAATTTCGATAAATCTTTAACACACTTACTGGCTTTTCATTAGAAATTTGGAGATTCAGAGTTGTTTATTTGAGAGCTGCTTAATTAATCAGTTTAATAAACAAAAGTATCGATATGATATCTGCTTAATTAGCAGGCACTGCATGTATATTGGAACTCATAGGATAAAGGAAAAAAACTAGGGTAACCAAAGAACAACTGGCCGGAGGTCTTGCAAACAGGACTCATTAACAAAGATCATGACTTGGGATGACAAAAAGGACACTCCACAGGCTCTCAATGAGTGGTGAAAGAATGTTTATGCTCAGACTTCTGACTATAATGGCCTAGCTTAATGGAAAGGATTGAGTTGTACAGGTTGAATAAATGAATATAATTTAATTATTTGAACTAATTCTGTAATATGCACCACTGCAATACATTAAAGATTAACTCAACTATACAGCTTGCTGGAAGGGTCAGTGAGCTGTACAGTAAATCAGTATGATTCTAGAGAATTCTGTAATGCTGCAACAATTTTAAGATTTACTGGCGACTGGGTAGCCCACACTCTGAGGCCCCTCCCTTTCTTTCCCCTTCCTACATCTGTTTAAGTGACTAAGGTGAAGATAGATGTTTGCTCAGATGTGAGACATTTTTTACTATGCAAACAACCATGACGCTACATGTACCAACCATCTACAGTTGCTAAGGACTCTGTTTTGCCAGTCTGAAAATTAAAAGTAAAAATTTGATATGTACATTACAATTTAAGATAAGTTTAGGGGGGGAGGTGGGAGGGAGTACCGATGTAAAATATAACAACTAGACACAGGTTATTTAGAGTTGTACATGTAGTTGTCCTACATGTACATGTAGGACAATGTTTGTCATATTGGCTGCCACAGACTATGGGAAGTACAGTACATGTAGAGGTTGGGAAGCACTAGTAGGAAAATGTAGCTGACCTAAGAATTACACACAATGTGCTGCTTGATTTCATAAAAAACCTCCAGAACACCTATTTCTGTTTAGGTAATCTAGTGAGATACTGAAAACTTAATGTGAGGACAGGAAGGGAGGGGAGTATAGAGACTTAATAGGGGATCTTTTAACTGGTAGAGTTACTTGGTCTTATTTGGGTTGAAACTCAACTTGTGTTGGCAACAAAATACATGGATTAGCCCACTGGCCACTGTAGCATATTCATGGTTGTCAATATGTGTACACATGTATATTGAAGTGAGGAGACCCATCTGTGAAAACCGGTAGAACAACCTGTACAAATATGCCAACAAAACCTGCATAATAAGTTAGCACGACAACTTTTAGCAAGTATTCAGATCACAAAAGGAGGGCAAATTCGCCAGTTGTGGGTGTCTGTCAGCAAACTTGCATACTGTGTAAAAGAAAATGTAATGAAATTTGTGGTTTTCTGAAGCAAGGGTGGTCTAACTAAAATGGTCACTTAATGGGGCTATTTTCACATCAGCCTCTTTGACTGAATTTGATCAACTAAAAGAAAACATAAACTACATGCACAGTAGTGACAGTTACAGTATGATCAATACCTCAATGTCTAAAAACTTAAACTCTCTTCCTTCAGCTACCAGAAGTGATCCACCCTTCTTTCTGGGAACAGCTTAAAATTAAGAGTAAAAAAGAAGATAACAATTAAATAATGTTGTTCTTCTCTTCCCAGTGTCATATTATTTTTATTATTAGAATATTATTTCTTACAATAGAATAATGGTCCCACAACACAATTATATGTATAATTGTAAATAAACTACATTTTGAACTCTTTCTCTTCTTTTTGTAAGTGGTGCTAGTAATTTCTACACAATGAATAACTACTGAGCTAATGTTAACTAATAAGTTTAAGGAAGTGCGAGTGGAAACTCCAATTTTGGAAAGCAGGGGGCAGAAAATGGCATGTCTGTCATCCAAGACATTTTAGCGATGTTTTTTGTATACATGTAGTAATGCTATGGTATCTAGAAAATCCAGGAAGGGAGGACTGGAACTCTGACCCCAATTTTGAAAGGGGGGAGACAGCCAAAAAGGGTGTATTAATTTTGCTCCAAATTAAAAGACATTTTTCTGCAGTGTTTTTTTCTAATGAAACATTTCCCAAAATTACTGACAAGAGGAGAGGGGGGGGGGGGGGCGGGGGCTGTGTATGAGATGTAAGAGT
>JAOBYF010008571.1:0-13464 GCA_025403605.1 Parazoanthus darwini
CTGTGATGATGGCACCAATGGCGATGATGACAGTAACATCAATGTGGTGATAGTAACGTCGATGGTGATAATGATAGTAACATCAATGTGATGATGATGATAGTAACATCAATGTGATGATAGTGACGTCGATGGTGATGATGATAAATAACGTTGATGGTGATGGTAAAAGTGGTATGATGATGATGGCTGTTGTGGTGATAGTGTGATGATAGTGAGAGCGACAACATCAATTGTTAAGGTAACGACAACGTTTACTATAGCCATAACGAATAATATCTTGTACAGGAAAATGGTCATTTTGTGAGACCTCCAGGCCAGAAGTTGTTTCAAACTCCAAGCTATTGTAACGTTTCAGCTTCACCTTTTGAAACACAAGCCACAAAAGCCACAGAATGATACTGGAAAGAAGACTGACCAAACATTCGCTTTTGACTTCATAGAGGTCGTCGGTACTATTTGCTAGGATCTTTTTCCAATTTACTTATTTGCTAAATAACAAGCAACGGAAAAAGCGTTGTAATGGAATTTCCACTTGCCTCGTGCGAAACAGGGTCGAACTGGCCAAATAGCTGTCCCATGGTTACTGCCTTTGGGTTGATGATCCTGTACAGCACCTGTGTCATAATGCAACAGTGTAAGGGACAGCAGTGCACCTCTTAACGTAACCTTGCGAGTTCTTCAAGACATTTTAAAAGTGTAATGGTTGGAAGAACAGGCAGTTCACCAGCAACGTTAGGTATTGTTCTAAGTCGAATTTTCCTCATACAGTTTCCTTACAAAAGTGAATAATGATATTATATATGTTATTCTCACCTTTTACTTTTTCTTTACGAAGTGTTAACTTAAATTGGGTGGAAGAAATAAGGAGCTCATCGTCTGGTTTTTCTAATGACAAACATTGCTCATTCTCCGAACCATAGCCGTAACTAATACGTGTAGAATACGAAGTACTTGGATGTTACGCTGATTACAAAGAAATTAAGTAAAATCTTGAACAGTTACACTTGTATATTATGAGCTCGATTGTGCTTAACCAAAATTTATCCCGAGTTCTAAATTTAAATTTCTAAAGTTTTCTGATATATTTTTGTTGAAAACTAATGTATGTCCATAAGGACGTAAGCCAATCGTGGGTTAAAAATTTAACCATAAGCTAGCGATAACACATTCTCGTACGAGATACTCAATACAAACTACAAATCAGTCCTAGTGACGATCGAATAAAGCAGTTGTCCAAAGCAGCCCTTTTGCTGTACCGCAAAGGATAGAAGATCAAATAGCACTTGCCTTGTTTACGTTCTCATCATCGTATTTTCTATCAAACAAAAGGTTCAGGGTCTGGGCCAACACCATGAGAACGCTGGTTTTTGAAGCAAATGGATCGCCAACCATCATAAAACTGGGGAAAAATGACAGGAAATTACTTATAATCTCGAGGAATAAAGAAGCCGTTGGACGAGATTCGGAATAAAGAACAACATAATACATACCCATGACGAACAATCATCATCTCAAAGGTCTGAATGATTTTCTCAGTAAAGAAATCGACCAGTTGCAGATTGTCTTTGTCACAAACCTGAAGATAGAAAAACAGAACTGACCCTCTATTTTCACCTCATTTGCATTGATCAATTAGCAAACTGTTGAAATCTACACTAATGACAGCATTACTATACGACAATAAGCGTCAACTACTCTAACTTATAAGCAAACACGTACCTCTTTCACCGTGTCCAAAAACACTCCGTAATCCGCCTTGGGGAGGGTTATTCCTGGAAACAAGTCTGATATAATGCCCTGGAATAACGGAATGTCGTGGGACAAGAACTTGGGAAGATTCACATCCATGATGGAACGAAGCAGGAGAACATTTTCGTTTTCTTCAGGGAACTTAAGTTTCAGGTTGCCCGCTGCTGCCAACACTGCTTTTACCGCCCTCATACCGTAGTCATAGTGGAACTGAGACGAGAGCTTGGGGCAACAACAAAACAAGAGGTAGTACCACAAAAATAGGAAACATTAAGATTTAAGAAATAATTTATTGCCGCCTCTATAGTAACAGTTCCTAACTCTGATTATTTCAAAGCAAATAACTGTTTGTTGCAGTTTTATTAAGAATATTTTTGAACTTGTACCAGCTTTTTATTTTATATTTACACTTACATCTATATTTTTCCCAAATGTAAACTGGTATGCGATTTAGTTTAATTCAACTATTGCTGCATTAGTGTTATCAATAAACTATGAATTAAAAACACATAGGGCAATTCCACCAACTTAAGATGGCACTGATGAAAACAATAATGATAATAACAAGGATAATAATAACAACAACAACAACAACAATAATAAATAAGGAATATTATAAAAATAAGATCTTAAACCTCTTTACAGAGAAGTTAAACAACTATAGTATGATATAACACGCCATCTGAATAAACTTTTGACGACGATTGACACAACTCATTCTATTAAAAACTTTTATAAAAACTATTTACATCTCAGTAGTATGATTTCACTAATAACCACTGAAATAACTTCAAAACCATACTCTTAATTATACAAAACAAATAAGTCAAGCAAATCAATAACTGTTAAAAAGAAAGGTCTTCAAAAACGCTTTAAAAGAATTCAAAAAGGAAATGAACGGAAGAAATGAAACATTCATCAAACTGTATTTTTAATCTCTTGGTGAAAACGCAGAATGAGGAAGAAATGCTCGTAAACTGTAAATGATTTGATCTTACATAAAACATGAAAGGAACCCGAGGATTCACTAGCGACGTGAAGCAACACAAAATTAAAAAAAGGTTTAGCCTTAAACATGAGAGAAAGACAGAACAGTGGTATGGTGGAATGGTCTATGCAATGAAAAAGAGTTATCAAAGAAGCTTTAAAAACACAAGCAGTCAAATAGAAGTTACATTTGTGGAAAATATGTCGTAACAATAATCTTGCAATAAATAGAAAACATCACGAAACTGATAACCACTTCTAACAAGAACGTATAGTGTAAAAACACTGTCCAACAAAATGTGAAATATTAAAGGTAATCCATTAGAGTTATATTATCTACGAAATGTCACAATACGTTTATTTCTAATAGGATCAAGGCTAGTACAAGGTCCTTAAGAGAAAGATGAACAGCGTAACAATATCCCTATAAAAATTACCTGCTCCGAGCACAGTGTGTAAGTTGTAACAATCTTGATTGACAGGTTCCTGGCATCGACAAAGCCATAGGAGTACAACATGATCTCACCAATAAGAGCGTAGTCTGGGACCATCATGGCAACAGTACGGAACAGCACCTGGTAAAAGGTAATACTGAGTAAATATCAAGGCAACTTAACAGAAAACAATGTATCTGCGCCACAGACACCATGTATTGTTTTGGCGAGTTAACAATGCAACTACTCCGACCAAAACTATCATGACATTAACATTCAGCAAACTTATTTTCTAACTAAAGTGTCATAATCATGTCAGATTAAAAAGATTCAATGCCTAAATACCTAGTTAAACCAAAAAATTAAGTGGCAGAATTCCAGAACAAAATAAAGTTAGAGTATTTTGCAATTGAATAAAAACTTTTTGTTCGTCTTTGGTTGGAGTGGCAGAACTGCAAAACATCTACATTGTTCAGAACAGTTCTTTAAAGTTTAACAGATACAGCAGCTAATTTAAAAATAAATGCGAGATTTGCCGTCACAACTGTCTACAGGTGTAAACTACAAGAGAGACACACCTTGAGATTATCTGGTAGTTCAGAACGACCGGCATACCCCGGATTCATTGTGATGGCAACAAAGCAGTTGGGGTTTAGATTCAGATCGGTGCCTTCAAATATAAACCGATCTTGGTGCATCTCGACTGCCCGCTGAATGCATAAAATCTGCTGAGCTACGACGGACAGCACTTCAAGCTCGATGCGGTTGAACTCGTCAAAGCATGCCCACGCACCGCAGGAAGCAAGACCTTTGAAGAACTACAGATGGAGATAAAACAGCTTGTGGTTAATACCTAACCCATTCAGCCACAGACGAACATAAAAATTGCGTGTTGCTAAATTCTCCTAAACTTTATCCATACTTTCCTTGTAAACAATTTGAGAGAGTTCCGCTTTTTATATTGGATAGTTTGGAGTGAGTGATCACTTCCTTTGTTCTCACAATCAAACATTTTTTTTTTGCATTGATGTTGTAAGAAGATAAATGTTGATAAACCTACTTGAATGACATAAAAGAGTTGCACGTATCCGACTTTTTGAGTAAAAATCTTTTGATATGTACCAGTACATGTATTTCCTTTTTAACGTATTAGAACACCCTGCGCACCAAGTATTACGGTCTTTACCTAAATGAACAAAGCATATATTGATGCCATCAAAACCTCGACTCTTCCACAGTATCGCAAAAATAGTACTTTCTTAGAGACCTTTTTATTATTCATACCAGAGGGGGGTCGGCAATATTCCCAAGCAGTCTTCAAGAAAAACCGGAGATCCCCTCGTTTGAAAACAAAAACTTAATGACCCCCTTTAAGTAGTTCACGTAGCTGTATAAAACCTGCCAAACTTCAAAATTATCCTTGACCCCCCCCCCCTTTCTCTACAAAATATCGTGATCCTCCACCATTTTTTCCTGATCCCTCCTCCCTCTTGTATAAATAGTGAACGATCCCTTACAACAATTTCAAGAAATTGTTGCCTCAAATGTATAAATCTGCTTACAACTAATAGTTACGAACAGTCCTTATTTCCACTCTTGGACTCGCGGTACGTAAAATGAAAAGGAATTGCAAAATAGCGGGCGTGGAGGTGCGCGAATCCTCTTTTCACTGTTTTACCTTTGTTGCGACCTCTTTACCGCACACGAATTAAAAAAAATAGTGACGGCTGGTCGCCTAGATGTATGCCAAAACATCTCATTTTCACTTTAAGCCTGATCACTTCCAGCCCATTTTGTAAGATACACATTTTTAGCTTTGTGTATCTTATAAGATCCTGGTTGCAGAGTATTACCTTTCCCATCTGTAGATAATCTAAACCGTCAGAACAGTTGAACACAACACACTGAATAGCCAGCGCTTTGGCCAAATCCTGTTGAGGAAAAGAAAACTAAATTATTTTGCTGTATTTTAGTATGACAGAACTAATACGAAAACGCTGAGGTTCTGCTTTGGACTAACAGATTATTTTAATCGTTCGTCTGTTACGCCTCATTGTAGGAGGCACTGAGAAAAAAAATAAAGCCGTCCTAAAGAGTCCACTTCTGTCTACGTTCGCGTGTTCCCCAATATCTACTGGGAAAAGAGTTTGCAACTGCGTTATTCTGTTAAACTTAACCGACTACAAACCTTGGTTGTCTCTGTCTTCCCCGTGCCAGCTGGTCCTTCAGGTGCACCCCCCAGGTTCAGGTGAAAGGCACCCATCAGAGTACGATAACATCGATCAGTCAGGGGGGTAATAACCAATCTATACACACAAAGAAAATACTTTGTGAATAGAAAGTTGACTAATGTATCACATAAGCAACACTTTCAGTTACCCGACTGTAGTTATACTTACAAAGAACTTTTTAGAACTTTTTAATGAGTTGATGGGCTCTTTTCATATTTACACTTTGTGTTTTGGATTCCACCGATGAATATAAACATCTTCTCTGTATTGATGCACCAGTAATCTAATTCCCCATTAATTACTTTGACTTCCCACAACTTAACCGATAGATAAATCTAGATAAACTGTCAGACAGATAAACAAACGAACAGCCTATTTCACAGAGACAAGAAAAGAATGTATATAACAGAAAACTTAACTTGATAGCAGTGGACAAAACGCACCAGGGATTAGTTAAGTTCGTTTTAAATTCGTTTTGGTTTTATCTCATTCCTTAATACCTTTCTCGCACTCTAAATATTTTATTAGTAAAGCCTGGCAAATCCTCACCTGCCCGAGTTACCCAGATACTCGTATCCATACTGCACCGAGGCGTTAATAATGCGCACCACACAGTTTTCTTGTTCCCAGTAATACCGCAATTGTGACAGCCACTCGAAATCGTTCTCCTCAGACACACCTGATCAAAAATTACATTGGCATTTTAAGAATAAAGTTTCACTGAGGTGAAAAGGGAGTTCCGGAACCCCTTGAACCCTCCCCCCTTGGGTAAGCCCTTGATCAGTATCACTACAACTACCACTGTCACTGATACTACCACTGTCGTTGTAAATATCATCATCACTATCATCATTTTAGTATTGTTATTGTTTTTATTATAATTATTATTGTTATCAGTAATTGTAAGAACACTGTTGTAAAGATCTTTGGCGTGTCATCCCACCTTTCTTGGCCAGCTCGTTGACTACATCCATTGCATGAACGTCGATGGTGACCAAGGCACCAAGTGTTACTCGGGCCTGCTTGGACAGCTTGCCACGCACCAACACCACGATGTCAGCCAGCTGGCTGTTGAGCTTCTCGTGGTAATCCTTGAGACCATGAGGACCACTCCGGATGGCTTCGTGTACTTCCTGAGTCCAGTAAATCTGACTCGTACATATTACGACCTGAGATATAAAGGAAGATCAGTAAGACGGAAGAAAAGACATAGAGACCTTACATCAGTGGACCAAGTTCGTACACTCTAAAACCTGGGATAAAGAAGATTAGTAAGGCAGAAGAATCTAAAGACATTGATACCTTACGTCAGTACACCAATTTGATACACTTAACAACCTGGGGTAAAGAAGATCAGTAAGACAGAATCATCTAAAAACAACATCAGTACACCAATTCCATACAGTCAAGGAGAGCAGTAAGACAGAAGAATCTAAAGACATTGCGAACCAACATCATGTCATGACTACACCAATTTCATAGACAAGGAAGATCAGTAAGACAGAAGCATCTAAAAATATCGAGACCTTACATCATAACATCAATTTCATACACTCTACAACATAAAAACCTATACATATTGATCCTGAATAGAACAAAACGCTCAGAGAGATGTTCCAAATAAACACACAAATACTTATTGTATGGGAGCTTTAATCGGTACATCTGGCTAATACTGAAATGTTTCAGCACGATAAAAGCATGAAATTCTTATATAAGAACTCTCAGAAAAACAGGAACATCCGATCCGTTGAAATCCAGGGTTAGCTTGTTTGGCTCAAACACAAAACGGACAAACAAACTAACAAATACACTTCCTCCACGACATCTGGTTCCTACATGTCACAACCATCCAAAACAAAAACAGGTACAAAAGTCTTACATATCAGACCACCTGTATCACAGCTAGATAGTTATAGGTGTAGATCCGAGAAGCCCTGGGACTGTTTGACAGTGGCTAACACAAATCAGAAAGAAGAGAAGATGCTTAACACTGACAACGATATCCATCCTTATGAAGTGACAGTTAGCACATCTCGGACAGAAAGAGCCGTGCAAAACAATGCAAAAAAAGATATGTGTGACAAATATCTTACATTATCCATTAAAAAAACTTCTACAACAAAGTTTGGAAAACTTTACATGGGCTTTGAAAGACTAAGAAACTAAACCAAGTAGTCTTATTTTTTTACAGTGTAAAATAATTTTTGTCAAAACAATTAACAAGAAAGACTTGCACTAAGCAGAAAAATACATTACCTGCCCTGGCCACTCTGTCACCCAATTCTTTCGTTCAGTTGATGCATAAGCCTAATACACAAAGCAATAAATTATTGACCAACTAAAATGTCGTAGAAAACACCTTCAATTGGTTTCACACCAAAGATAGACAAAACTAATACAATAGTTACTTACTTAAGCACTAAATTAAACGCAATTGAATTCCACATGAGATAACTCAGCTCTGACGAAGAATTTCTTGTAGATCATCACTACAAAAACGATTTTTTAATCACCTTTGCCCAAATCAAGTATGTACACTATCACTGGACAAGGTCAATTAGCGTTTTGGTAAGAATGAAAAGAAATTGAGCGACTTTCTGTCCAGAATAAAAAAAACGAACAAACAATTCACATAAGTACGAAAGGATATTCAATTAAAATCATCTAAAACGATGGGTGAATCGAAGGCGTCACAAGACTGGTCAAGGAACCATACCTCAACCGACTTGGCCACAATGTCTCGCACACTCATCAGCATCACATCTTGAACCTGGTGGAATGGTTGGACAACTCAGTTATTTAAAGTTTGGCTTAACCCGGGTTCGTATACTTTTTATGATTTTAAAATCTATAATTTTGCCAAGAATTTTCATAACAACAATTCAAAAAATCCACAAACTGGAAGCAAAAACGTATAATATATCGCAAATACCAACCTGTAAAAGCCACTTTTCAACGGCTCCTCGTGCAGCTGTGGTGGATATAATCTCGATAATTGGTACCTAAAGCAAACAGAAAGAGGCATCGGGGCTCGATTACGGAAAAAAATTCAGCCACAGTTTACATGAAGCAAAGCTGACCCGGTTGTCATGTAACTCAGCGCAAAGCCGATGATTCGAGTGCTTAAGTGATATATCCGGGATCTTACAAAAACGCGGGGCTGAATATCCCAGTAAACATGATTACATGATCAAATCCTGTCCCAGTTAACCAGGATCCTGGTTATCACTTTTCATTACGCAAAACGTAACTCTAAAAAAATACAACCGTCGCAAGGCTCTCTTATCTCCCGAGAGAAAGACCCTGGATGGGTAACAAATGAGGACTTTTATGGGGTTCGCGTTGAGATTACGTACTCATCTTCTTGCTGACCCTGATATAAGATAATTTCCCAGCGGGGCTCAAGGAACAACTTCCAAATGTTAAACGTCACCTTTAGAAACACATTTATTACTATTATTATTATTATTATTATTATTATTATTATTATTATTATTATTATTATTATTATTATTATTATTATTATTATTATTTACTTTCCTTCGCATAATAGTTTCCTTTAGTAATAGCATTTAACCGATGTTCTATCTTCAAAGTACCTTCTCTCCTTCACTGCTGTACATGTGGGTGATATCCAGCTCCTTCGTAAACTGGAGCTTGGCGATACCTTCAAAACACTTCTTCAAATGGGGCTGTACACGGTACGGATCCTTGGTTTCAGACAGAATCTCCAACATTTCGTCGTTAGACAAAAAGAAAAACCTGCAGTTCGAACCAAGAAATCAAGGTTGTTTCTTGAGCCAATTTCTCACTTTCCAACGAGGCAAAGAATATGTTAAATACAACAGGTAATGAAAGGCGCGCGATGTAAGCTTCTTAATAGTAACTGGCATAGGTGCTATCAAAACCACGTGTACTTTACTAGTTTCAGGTAAGGTGATCAATTGAATGAAACAAGAAAAGGACAAAAAATTTAACAAAAAAAATACGTATACTCCTGATCCATTCAATTTCGACCATCCTTCACTTTACCATTAAACCCTTCTTCTATTTTGTTCTTAAGAACGCATTTACCAATTAAGCTGATCTGATGGCAGTTTAGGATATTACGGATATTAGAACAAGTGTAAGATTTAGCTCTTTAACTCAACTAGGCGCCTTAAGTATTTTTCTAGAAAGAGTGTTAAATGTCAAACGAAGGGCTCTTTTACAAAACTGACCTTGAGAAGAAGAGACGCTTCTTTTCTAGATACGCGTTGAGTCCCTTGTTAATTTCGTCCAACAAATCATTACTGTCTTTTAGTCTTTCAAACATGCTCGGCATCGATGTGGCTGCAAGGACCTGTGTATAAAAAAAAGGTTAAAAGTGTTCATCAAAAGTGTTTATCAATACTGCTAAAAGTGGCAGAGACGATATTCTAAACAAAATGGTCCATACTTTAGTTATGGATACACTTGGGAAAATGGGAGAGCACTCGAGAAGCTAGAGAAGTACTCAGCTTCGCTTCGTACCACTCTAACGCTTCTCTTGTGCTCTCCCAACTTCCCTCTACATCCATAACTCGATGAACCATTTCTTAAATAACATCGTGCATGCACGTGTATACACATACGTCCAAGAAAGAAGGGAAAATGTAGACGGAAAAACAGTTCAGAAACAATTCCATCCCCGTGGCAACTGGTAAGTAAAACTTTTTTCTGTACTTTTTGTTATCTTCTACAGAGAATGGTATCATCCCACGCACCTTAGGATCCTTAGTGACGTAATTCATGATGTCCTTCCAGTTCCTATCCACGGTCTTGAACTTGCGGCCCTCCTCTGGCATCTGCTGCATGATGTCCTCCGAGCTGAAGATGGGCTCCAAGTACAGCCACTGGGCCTGCACCTTGAGCCACTCGTCAATGATCTCCTGCATCTTCAGAAGTCGTTCCTCCCATTCCTAAAATAGTTTCAGTTTCAGTTTATTTACCACAGGAAGAGAAGTACAGTGTTGATTACAGTAGATCTGTGGTGAGGCGACTAGGCTTGCGAGAAGACCGCCTCAAAACTCATTGTATTGCACTCAGAAAAAAAAAACAGATAAAGATTGGTTAGTGGTTAGTCTTTGGTATACAAGTGCGAATAGAAAGAGTAACCAGTTTAGAAAGATTTATTTGTTTTCTATTAATTAGAATTAATTAGAAATTGTGTTACTGTAGGTTCTTCTAAAATCTTCTTATCAATACTGTAGATAGAGGTGAGTTCCTCGACATGGGACCTTGGAACAGGATTGTATGATTTCAATGTTTATAAAAGCAAATATGGGATTAAAATTGTTTTGTATTTCTTGTGGTATAATTGTACATGTGTACGTCAGTTTGTCCGAAACCTTTTTGAAAATTGTATAGCCAAAATATTTTCGTTACACAGAAACCTGAATTGGTACATACTTAATACTACAACACTAAAGATATCAAGGATTTTATATTTGCGAAAGAAACATTTGCTATTGTTTATACCATTCCTTTTTGGGAGAATAAATAGTCATTTTTTGAAATTAATGCTTGTTTGAAGCTCGAAGTTTTAGCTATAATTGCTGAAACACTGCATACGCTGCACTAACCTTTATCTCTGCTTCAAAAGGCTTAATGAACGGCGACCCCCTCATTGTCTGTGTCTTGACAATCTGATCATCCAGTGTGGTCTGTATTTCGTCTACAGCGGCCAGAATGGACACTCCCGTGTCGCGATACTCGGTGGTGCTGAATATGATGCTGTCCCACTCATCCACCATCTTCTGCATGGCTTTCTCCAGCGAGAATTCCTGTTAACATTTGGAACAGAAAGAAATCAATCGTCAACACAGGAAAAAGCGAATACTTACTGAATGATGTAATTTTTTTTACGTTTGTGCCTAATAAGCATAAACTCAAGATCATGGCCTAGAGCAGTACTCAATCATATTATTTCAAACTTTCAGAGAGAATGAAATCTGCGATGGTCTTTCGATTTGTGGACTCTGTTTGTTTGAATGTTGAGATTAAAGTTCTGCTATTTTAAGTTTATGAAGCAAAATTCCCATTGTCTATAAACCCTTTTGGGAATGGAGAAGGTAGAAGGTACCCACGCCACGTTTATATCCCCCTAACACAGCAACCACCAAAAACAAAACACCAACACGAAAAACTCAACATTTTGCTAAGGACCACTTTAATGGTGTCAGAAAACCAAGGTAACAACTTGATACTATTACCTTTAAAGTTCATACCAACAATTTTGCCTCTCACTCCGAGTAAGTGGACTATTTTTGACGTAGATAATATTCGAGATAACCGCGAAGAAGCCTAAGATTGCAGATTACGTCACATGATGTTATAATATTTTTAGTTTGTATATGAAACTTGCTTTGGACAGCGCTAATAATTTTGGAGTCCAAGGAACTCCGCAAAAAATAGTCTGAACAGCATTTTAAAACAAACTAGTTTGGATTTTGCAAAAGGACTACCGGCGCTTTGGTGGTTTATTGTTTTGGAAAATTGCCATTGATCTTTTGAGTTTATTTTTACACAATGTCTTTTAAACATTTTTCCACACGACGAAGTGAAAAAGAAACACAAACACCAGTTGACAAAGAAGGGATGCATGCAAATGACACATAACAAAACCATCATTGGAGGGATTCTCATTTAGCACAATGACAACCTTGCAAGCTCTCCTTTTTCCGACTGAATATAGTATTTCCTTAAATCTTAATTTTATTTTTACTTCTACGTTATAGGAAAAAATGAAAGACACAAAGCAAAAACCAACCAAAAAAACGAACAAATAAATTCAAGTGAAAGACAAGACAAAAGTGCGCAACTAACCTTACTAGCCCCAGCGCTGATGCCCTCAAACTCGTCCATGTACGGTCCTAGATTGTTTCTTAGCATCTTACGGAGAGTTGTTCCCGAGTCTGGCGTGAGATCGAACCCAATGATATCTGACATGCCTTTCCAGTGTCTCTGTCGCAATCCAGGGTTGCACATCACAGCGATGACGGGGATGTGTTCCTGATATTAAACGAACACACTATACAATTACAGTAAGAAGGGAGCGGTATTTCTGTTTGTACTATACTGTGCAGCTGTTTCGAAAAAAGGTGTCCGTATATGCATAAGCACTACTAGGGAATTAACGTAACGAGGAAGGCAAAGTGAAGGAAAATCACTGCTGAAATTTGAATTTCACTTCTCCTTCTCGTTTTGTTTCACTCATTCAGTTTGTCATGGTTTTGTGTGA
This sequence comes from Parazoanthus darwini, assembly GCA_025403605.1. Classification (NCBI taxonomy): domain Eukaryota; kingdom Metazoa; phylum Cnidaria; class Anthozoa; order Zoantharia; family Parazoanthidae; genus Parazoanthus; species Parazoanthus darwini. The sequence goes on from JAOBYF010008571.1 coordinate 12,669, forward strand.
TGCCATTATACACAACTAGGGAACGTCCACGAATCTGTCTACATGTCTGTTATGTTTGTTTGTCTATTTGTTTGTCTGCTTTCTTGTCCGTTTATCTACCCGGCTGTCTGTTATTTTCTGTCCAGCTGTCTTTCTTTCTGGCTATCTGTTCTCTCTTAATTACCTTGAAGTCTTTGATTTGTTGTTGGACTGTGTGTGCGACCTTAATGGCAGCCATCTCTTCCTCTGGTTGATCTTTCTTTTCTTTCGAATCAGTAATTCGCCTTGATTTCTTTTCTTTTTGTGCTTCTTTCTGCATGCTTTGGAAGATTTTCACTATTTTGTACATCTCTCTTCCAAACTCTTCCACCTAAACAACATAATTAAGAAACAGCTCATTAAAGGATTACGAGGAGATGTTGGCGCATAGATATATGTTTCTTAACCCACAAAAGATTCCGGTGGCTTGTACAATATTATACGGCGCAGTAACTCATGTTCTTAGTACGTGCAACACTAGTGACAACAGCAGCAACAAAAACAACAATTACAATGAAACGAGAGCATTTCAGATCACGTTTGTAACTGGTAAAACTAAGTCAGTCAAAGACTGTCTCTCACTCAAGATTTCTTAATGCTTGACGTGCTTAAAAATACCTTCAACACCAGAGCAAAATCAGCTAAAAGCCACCTCAATAGAAACTCAGCCTTTGACTGCGTGTTTCAGTTTATGCCTACATTAAAAATTTTGAAATGCCCATGATATGAAACTAGCTGTTGGGACAAACCTCAGCTTCTGTAAGTTCAGCATCGAGCT
>JAOBYF010008682.1:0-13464 GCA_025403605.1 Parazoanthus darwini
CCAGAACGCCAAACCTACGCTAGCTATTGTATCTCATCAAATTCTAACTTTAGTTTACCAAATTCTTGCAGTTTTATTTATAATTATATATTAATAATAAAAAGTACAGAACCGATGTCACGACAGGATTTTTAGTAAGTTTTTTAAAAAGCAGTTCGGTTGTTCTACTTAATTCACAAATTATACGTAAGCTGGTTGATTATGCAACGTTTCACGAAATTCATAATTATGACGAAATTTATATGATTAATGGATTGGCAGCTTCCGTTTTCAGAGCATTTACAACCCTTTTATAAGACAAAGCTGGAGTAATTCTGAATACACGGAAATGTTCTAAAGTATGCTGTGACGGTTTTAAGTTTAGTTATTTTACGCTTTGATCCCTTTGGTATATTTGTGCCCAACAAGCGATGATTTAATGTGCTGACGTTGAGTACGAGTTGCTTTGTGAATAAACAATTAATTTTCATTTAAAGCCGGGCCTCGACTTTTCTTAGGTTTCTCCTTTAATTTGTTCTTAATTTTAGGGCAACTTTAAGCCGCTTACGTTCCAAAGAATCGTTCTTAAAAAATGCGTATATTTGTTCATATTACATAAACCATTATCAACAAAGTTAATTAATATTCAAAATACTGAATGAGAAGTGACGTGCCGCCATTTTAACTTGTTCATGTGCAAGACAAGAAGGCAAGACATAGCGCTAGGTACGATTTTTCTTAAGAAAGTTTATGTTCAAAGATATTAAACTTTTATCAGTTTCTAACAAAAGAAGGTGAAGGAAAATCGAAAGCAAGTTAAACAGATTCGATAGCGGTCGCGACATCTGGCGTTGCCTCATTAGCATAACGCTGTCAGGGTTAGTATGAAAGGGTGTCTTTTACATTGAGTTTATTTATTTCGTGCGTTCATAAAAAGTCTTATTTTTTACGTGATAAAATCAAGTGCAGCTTGGGTTAACGAGAAAAGGTCCTCGTAAAATTGTTGGAGAATGACGTCCACCATCCCTCCCCTCTCATCATCTCTCCATTCCCCGCCCCACCCTCACAATCACAGAGCAAAAGGAAGAGAAAAAGGAAACAGATCGTACAGCATCCTTACGGCCACTAAAATGATATAATTTATACAACAACAAAAAGCCATTAGTAAAACTTCTATTTTTAACACGGTAATTTGTAGAAGTGGGTTGAATAAAAGGCGACATAACGTCTGTTATGTGATGAACTGACATACAGGTTTTAACCTTAAAAGTTATAATTACTGCCTTTCCTTTCTACGGTGGTTGCATCTTAACTGAAAATTAATACTAATAAATAACTGATCGATCGTGATAGCTTATAATATGATTTAGAAGTCGGACACTTTTAAAATGTACAGTAAAAAAACTCTGGTTTTATTTCACGTTAGAACGATTTCGTACAACCCGTTTTTAAAATGCTAATGAGTTCCACTTATATGATAATTATTGAGGTGCCTACAAGAAAACAATCGCCAAAATTGTTATAAATGCAGCTGTACCACTAAGCTTCGCTTGCTCGCATCAACGTTGCAAATACGATTCTTGAAAAAGGCTTAATGTATTTAAAGAACTGAACACAGTTTTGTGGGATCAGATTTCTGAAGTTGAAATGAAAAATTTCTTGAAAATCTATTACGCGTGACTTTAGCGTTTAAATGGAACATTAGCATTTAAAAATAAGTTTTACAAAATTTTATGTTAAAAACAGGAAAAAACAACATCTGTTCAGAGTGAACTTAATTAACAAGCGAACGCGGAAACTGACATAATTGTAAAAGAAGGGAATTAATTCAGCTTAACGATGCCCGCGAAACTGTACTTGGTCCTTTTTGTTGTTTTGAGTTCCTTGATTTCTAATTCAATCCAAACGCCACAAAAGTCGATAGCTGTTGAGCTAAAATGGAGAAACATTAATTTTTCGTTCACTGATCTATCAAAATCTTGCATAGAAGCGCTTGTGACGAAAAGATGCATAAAGTTCATCATAAACAGCAACGTATCCTTCAGTTCAAGTGAAGAAATTTACTATCAAATTACGAAATTTGGTTCCAATAGTATAGGAGTCTTTCCACTTTACTTGTCTCATCTTGAAACAGCCGGAGATGTTGGGAACAAAAAGTTTACATTCTTTCCTCTCAAAGTGTTTCCCCGTCCGATTGTGTTAAGTAGAAGAACAAAACCGCTTTCACTGAGTTCAGCGATATGGCAGGCCGTCTTTGAAACTTGGCCACTTTTTGTGTTCTGCTTGATGTGTGCAGGGATCTCAGGAATGATCGTGTGGTCTTTGGTAAGTGATTCTTACTTCATTGCATGTAGTGTACGATTATGAACCAAAAATGATCACAAGCGATCGATGTTAATTTTTCTTTGTTGTTGCCTTTTAGTATTAATAACGTGTGAAATTGGTTTACTTAACTACCTTAGTTGAAGTAGATAAGTGTAACAGAACAGAAAGAAAAAAGAAAATAGAACGGTATCTAAAAAACGGACAATCATTTTAGTGACGGCAAGGTTTTTCAAAAAAATATTTCAATTCTTGAATACCTGCTGTTGATCTGTTTACCACCATCTGGTACCTAATATATACTTCATAATAATACTTGTGATCTTATTCCACTTGAGCAAACCATTCTTTAGTAAATGTACAAAAAGGTGGCTTGAAATGGAACAATTGCATGCGTCTAGCAACTACAAGGGCGTAAATATTGATGTTTCCCATTTGTTATAGGAATGCAAGAGGAATCCGGAGCAGTTCCCAAAATCTTTCTCCAAAGGTTTCTCGGAAGGATGTTGGTGGGCTATCGTTACTATGACAACAGTAGGGTAAGTTAAATTATAGATCAATTGTTACGTTGGGTAAGAAAACTGTTGATCCACTTCTCACTAGACTCCATCTTGCCAACCATCAAATCTCTCGTTTTCAGAAATAAATATATATAATTCGAACTATACCACATGTAATGACTGAAGCACACTTTCAAGGTTCTGATCTCATAGTACCTAAATTAAACAGAACGCCGTCCACTTGTCTGCTTACTAGTTATAACAAGAAAACCAATGAAAATTTGGTTGTCTCAGAATATCTCTTATTACCAAAACTATCGTCTACAAACTATACTCAGATCTGCTACTAGCAGTAAATGCTGTACCACACACTTTCCACATATAACTAATAAAATGAAAGCACATAAAAAGCAGATGGTAAGTTTGTGACAGACATTCAAGCTGAGCAGGTTTTTCAAAGCGTGAGGGCGTGTTTTGGAAAAAAACTGCATCTGTAGAAAGTGTATCAAAACAAAAGGCAAAAGTCCCCTGAAATAGTACATCATCACCCAATTTCTGTTCTTCGAACTATAAATTCTGATTTGCTTGAATGTTCCCAACACGCATATCAGAATTAACGAATTTGAACTCAGGTGCAGCAAGGCACAGGCGAAAACGGATTAACGACTCACCGAAACTTGACCGAATTTCGCCGCGCTCACGGTGGACGAAGTCAACTATTCATTGCACAAATACAGAACTTAAATTGGGCCGGAGTTCAGACGTTCACTCTTAAATTTTGCTACAATTCGTTTTGTTCAGACATCACGCCTTCCGATCATTTGTATTCAAAGTTGTTTGCCACGCTTATGAAAGGATAACAGAATGGTCTTATTGCCCTACCAATTTGTGGCGGGTATACTTTGTACTGGGTTCAATACGGTGAATTGAAAATTTATTTCGCGGACCAAGCGATCAACACAGATAATGTAAACTTCGGACGCACGTAAAATGATAAAATTAAACCTATTTTGCAAGTTATTAAATATTAGAATAATTAAGTTAAAACTGTTATGGTGCACAAAAAATATGCTCAAAAGAACTCGGGAAACATTTGATAACAGACATTTGTTGGTTTTTTCTATTGTAGGTATGGTGACAGAGCTCCGAAGTCTTTTCTCGGACGAGTTTTTGCGTCGTTTTGGATGGTTTCGGGATGATTCTGTTGTCTGTGTTCTCTGCAAGAATTTCGTCTGCAATAACAACAAGTGCTATCGAGTCTAATACAGTTGAGCAGAGTTTTCATGGTAAAAGGGTGAGCAAAAGCCGTATATTTATCCTGCTCAGTTATCCACAAAATAGTATTCTTTAATTTATCCAGCTAATAGTATATAAATCAAGTTTCACACTTAACTCGTTCAATAAATGAAAACTATAGTGAAGTCTGTTAAATGGATACTTGGACCATACGTATACAGCGGCTCTTTGCCTGTAATAAAATATGTGGTAAAATACATGGTAGATGATAAATGCATGCGCTCGATCAATGCATCCGGCCCAATTTGAGCTTGTTCAAAGCTTATGCAAGTCAACGCATCTTTGCGTCGTTGTCTAAAATGCCAATGTCTTGAAACTGGTCAACTTTTGTTGCGGGTGAGGTGCAACACGCAGACAGGAGTAGTATAAATTCAGACGGCGACTCGTTTACCAGGGAGAGCATTGCTATACGCCCAATGTATTTCAAATACCAAGGTTGCTTTCTGACTCCAACTAAAGTAAGAAAAGATAATTAAGTGAGTAGTATGATGATTGGTAAACGGATTGCTATAGTATGATTTTGTTTTAGAGTGGTAGAACAAAAGAATCGTTTTCATACGAGGTCATAGCTTCCCACGGTATCACTGAACGATTTTCCAATGACTTGCCTTTTCGATCCGCATAAATTAATACCCCAAAGTTTCAACACTGAATTCCCCTTAATCCCTCACGGTCAGCTTTACAACAAACCTTTCGGCGAAAACATACAATATCAACCTTTTTAATTTTGTAAGTATATACAGATAAAATCTTATTTATATATCACTGAATTAGATCACTGAATTGGATCACTAAAATTTTTGTATTTTACAAAATAACACTTTAACCAGTGATAAGTAATATACATATATAACAGAAGATTTTTATCTGTATATACTTACAAAATTAAAAAGGTTGATATTAAATGTTTTCACCGTAAGGTTTGCAATAGCTTCGTTTCTTTAATACTCTGTGTTTCAGAGATCGGTTTCAATCGTACCGTAAATGCAAAAAGATGGGTTAATGCAATATTCTTGCAGAATTACTATTTCCTAAGATATAATCGCTCTTTCTGTATTTAATGTTTTTCGGTCATTTTAACCTTTTAACCTTTTTTACTTAAAAGTAGTGCAAACAATTCTGTCAACTAGATATCTCACTTGTTATCTTAATGTTAACCGAGTTTTTCTCTGGTCTCGAGGTGGGTGTTCCGCTTGGAAGCAAGTTTGTTTGGAAGAGTAACCGTGATTTTTATGGAGCAAAATTTAAGGGTAACTATCATTTAGTTTCTAAGCTTCTAAAAACCTAGATTTTCAAAACGCAAGAGTTCGGGGAGATTTTACCGAACCGGGGGCTGTTTATAAACAGAGAATAATACTGATGGGCTAAACTCCTTGGCCTTCCTCTTTCGTTTGCCATTTATGCCCGACGGCAACTCTTTCATATACTAAAATGCCAATTTTCTCTACCCTTTGCGAGCATGAAAAAGGTAGCCATTTTGGCAGAGGCCTTCCTCCCGGACAGCCCTCGGAATAAAATTGCCGCAAGGCGATTGATGAATTAGTTTTTGCGACACAGTCTAGAAAAAAACTATATAAAAGATGCCCCTACACTTTTAAGTGTAGAACCAATTTGTTAGCCTTCCATCTAAGATTGGTCACGTTACATGCAGTATACATCCTTATAACAACTGAAATGCAAACGATTTGCGTCTGCCCGCCATCAAAACAAACTGGCACAAGCAACAGTTATGTTTTCACACCATTAAGGGCAAGACGTCTCTGCCATTAGACTGAAACAGCTATTTAAGCCCGATTTTTCCACTATTAGATTATTCCTGGACCGAATAGGGCAGAAAATTAGAAACGGTTATAAGCTTTTCTCCTTCCGATCAACAAGAATTTGTAATTGAACCCAATTTTTTGACATGTATGAAGTCACATGCCAATTAAGCTACATCAAATTAATTAGTTTGTTGGTTTTTGCTAATCCACCGAATTTCCTTCCAAAATGTTGAATCTTTTTGGAGTTACAGGCCTCCGGCACTATCCACCACCAATCCCAGGGGCCCGTACACCCACAAAAATTACGAGCCGGATTGTAGAAGCCAACCTATAATGGGAGTTGGGGGATTTTAAAACGAGACTTTACTGCCTGTGGAGTAGCAACTAAAAAAACTTAATTTTTAATCTGTGCATTTCTAAACTTATTTCTCCCCAGAATATAGTAGCATTGTTCACATGCAAGAAGCACTTGAAAGTAAGTCTGTTGGTCACATCGTCGTTCACTCAGAACGCGATCTCTCCTTACTGTCAATTAAAATTGAAAATACGACCAAATGGATCAACCAGCCGTTTGTGTTGGGTTTCGCTGTATCTCACTCTTCGTCAATAAAAGATGCAACAAAGGTGCTAAACGAGACGTCAATAAAATATGCTGAGAGTGTCCAAAATAACACCAAGGAGGTAATTTTAGTAAGAATAGAGTATATGACATATAATACAATATTTTGTGAATAAACTACTTCCAAGGTATGTTGTATTGAGTTATACAGGCCCGAGGCTGAGAAATTGTCCGAACATTTGCCCGAGACGAAGTCGAGGACAAATGAGAGACTTTGAGGACAACCTGTCGTAGCATTATCTTCTGAAACTTCTCTCTAAGAGTTCTTCACAGTGATGTTTTTGAGAAAGTACTAGATATTTAGCAAGGTTCAACAATGTATTGATTCCAATCCGTGGTTTGAAGTTTGTTCAAAATGGCGGTTGAAATTTGCCGTGACACGCCTAGATTTCAGATCAAGAAAAGTAGCGATTGGATTGGTTGGAAATGACTTAACAAGAAAGGTGTTTTGAAAGTCCGGAACAGAATAAACATTGCAATAAATTATAGTAAAATCCACTTCCCTAGCAAATCTCTCTTCGTCAGAGATATTTGCCCTGGTGAAGGATTTAACGTGATCGAATCTGACCAATAGTAACGCGCTTTTCAAATGTTCTCTCAACTTCCCAAGTGCATTCTTAACTCGACAGACGCACAACTGAAGTATTGACCATTTCTTTTAGAACATTGCTTCTGCGATTTTAAGCAGTAGTATAAGAAAAAATCCACGTAAGCTGATAACGTGTTTTTATTGATCGAATGCGAGCACGCGATTTAATGCGTGTACCGAGTTATAAATGCACGCTCGCGCCATACAAAAAGCGCGCGAAAAATTGCCAGCTATGTAAAGTATAATATGGTATAGTACAGTACAATAGCAGTCTAGTCCCCAGCTATTTTAGTGACAAAGAAAACTACCTGAGAATCGCCCAGCCAATGCAAAAGCATTAGACTAACACCCACAGATGCAGATTCACTGTACATTTTTTTCTAGGATGATTATGAAGAGAAGACTGGCACGATAGGGCATTTAAAGGACAGGAATATTTCGAAGCCTCAAATTCATGTGCCCACCAAAAGTACCAGTTCCCCTTCCGAGTATTTCAAATTGGCATTACCATACGTGGGGGGTGCCCTTGGAGTCCTTCTTGTTCTTGGAGCAGTTTACGAGTTTATTAGGACGCGGAACAAGACGTCAACTACGATGAAACCAGGTAGAGTGTCGATAAACTAACTTGGTCAGGTTTTTGGGGAGAGGGGAGGGGGAGGGGGGAATTTAGGAATCCTCCTCGTACTTGGAGGAAGGGTTCAAGTGACGCTAAGTGGTCAGAGGTTTTGTTTCCTGCATAAAAGCTTGTGTACTCATTGGCCGTTAATTCCATTTCAACAACGTCGAACCGACATCAAACCCCATCCCATCTCAAGAGTGGATTATTACTTGATACATAGTGTGTTGATAAACCAACTTGGTCAACTTTGTTAGTTAGAATCGGTCAACGTAAACCCAAACCTTAACTCCAGCCTTAACATTACATCTGGACCTTGTAGAGCAATTCAAGAGCAACAAAATAGTCTACTCTCAATGTGGGGAGTGATTTTGTCGTCTGTTCGGTATTGTTCAAAAATAGAAAGAACTAATAAGCACAGGAAATTTGTGCAGAAACAAACAACAGAAGAATTTTGAATTTTTTGCGTCATGGAATCTTTTTCGTTCTTAGCAGCGCACGAGGCGGTAAAGGCGCGCAACAAGTCATTCAAAATGGTAATTGAACTGAACGGAGAGCAGTTTGGTCTGAAACCACACACGTGATTTCAAAATCAACGAGCGCGCAGCGAGAGTTTTGACTTTGAAGTCACATTTATAACTTCAGACCAAAATTGCATGAGACAAGGTTTAATTACCAATTATTTATATCCATTTTGAAATCTTTTTTTCCAAGGAAAAGATAATGCTTTCTAGTTATTGTTTGAAATCGATTGGCTGTTTTAGTTTTCCCGCTTCGGGATTGGTTGTCCAAAACAGTGCGATTACAGACTCAAAGAAATGCCATTAATTCTGTAGTCACTGCTGTTGATAACCAATCAGAACGCAAGAATCACCAGTGATTTCAAAATGGATAAAATTAGCAACTAAATCGGGTTGTCCAGGGACGGATCCAGATATTCTGAAAGAGAGTTGGGGAAGGGGGCCAGGCCCAGTTCCATAAAAAATATATTGTAGTTTAGCTAATTATTATTATTATTATTATTATTATTATATTATTATTATTAATCGGGAACCGTAGGCGCGAGTTACTAGGTGGGGCAATATAAAACAAAAAATGGCCTGGAGGTAAAACACATGTCTTTTTTGATGTGATAATTACAAACGCATGACTGTGTAGCTATTGTCTCCACACCTGCGGTGAATCCTGGTGTTTTATGGTTTTGTGATTTATGATGAAGTCATAATCAACATTTCACTATTTCAATCCTGTTTTTACAGAACCGCATATTTTGTTGCCGATATCTTTTCTTTTCTTATTATTTATTGTCAATGTTTTTGATGTGTTGTTGTGACAATTAATTTTTCGGTGCAAAAACCTTGTAGGGCACCTCGTGTCCTTTTGTTTGGTGTACCCCGTGCTTTTCGCGAAATCTAAATATAATAAAAAATTTGGTCTCTTCTGACTTCCAAAAAGCGCAAACCGAAGCTACCAAAAGTTGTTTTACTCTTCCGGCCGTCATGTTTGTACGTATTTGTTTGAGTTTAAAGTTAACTGTTTTCATTTCTACTAAATTATTTTTACATTTTCACTGAAGTTTTTTCAATTTTCACGACATTGAAATCATTTTCTAGCAGCAGTTCATTACTGCTACTACAACTAAAACTACTGCTACTACTACTACTACTACTACTACTACTACTACTACTACTACTACTACTACTACTACTGCTACTATTACTACTACTTCTATTACCATTACCATTGATGGTATGATTCATGCAGGATCAAGCAATGTACTACCATAACACATAATTACCTTGTCACGACACACCACGAGCTGGGCCATATCCAGTATTACCTACAGTACTGGGATCAGCCGTACTCATATCGGACAGGAGCAAATCCGGGATTCCATGAGGCCGTCGGGGACACACTCTCCCTTTCCGTCGATACACCACAACATCTGCAGAAGATCGGGTTGTTAGAGTCTATTGAATCAGATGATGGTAAGGAAAGTCTTTCGTTTTCGTCCCAGGGTAGAACTCGGAGCGGGAGGCGCGCAAAGAATATACAGAAAATGAAGCTAAATTTCCCGTTTTCACTCTCCCTAGTTTTCTACGCGCCTCCCACTTCGACAACGCGGAAGCGACAGGGTACGAGTCTGTAGTTATCAATTGGAGGAGGGTTGCCGAAAATGGAGCTCATAAAACAATTGTAGCCATTTTTGATTCACGTAAAAGTGCCTTGAATGTATATTTGGAAATTAAAAGGGGCGGTGGGACGGCATCAAATGCCCATTTTTTATGCCTTCTAGATCTTAGATTTAAACCATCTTCCTCAGGATACTTTTTACAAAAACAAAAGCCTTTTTCTATTTATTTTACCAATACTTAGAAAAGGTGTAAAAATGATACCTCCAAAGGAACTAAACTGCAGTAAACTATAAGCTGAAGGGTAACCAGTAAAGTTTTGCCGCTCACCACTAACAAACAGATATATTGATAAATTAAGTTGAAGTTCTGTGTGGGTATCCCAAGAAGCTCCCTCTGAGCGATAGACCTAGAAAAGAAATAAGCCCACACGGAGAAAGAGAAAAAAATCTCTGACCCCGGCGGGATTCAAACCCAGGATCTCCGGAACAGATCACGTTGCTCTACACAAAACCGGTTGGGAGCTGGTTTTTTAAACTAATGATTGATTGTAATTTCTTAGCATCTTTTTATCCATGTATTGTATTTTTACTATGGTTAAAAAAAATAAAATGAAAAATGATAATAATAATAATAATAATAATAATAATAATAATAATAATAATAAACTTTATTGTCAACTTTGCAGTAGAAAGTGAATAATGTTGATTTACATACAATAAAATATTTACTTAATAGAATAAGAATTTAAGTTACAATTTACAGACTACAAAAGAGAAAAAAACTATTAAGTATAAGAAGTGTGGATCAACCATATGCTAAAAAAAATAGATAAAAATACTAAGGGGAATTATTAAAATGCCTTATGGCCGATGGCAAAAAACTGTTTCCGTATCTTGAGGTTCTGCATTTTGGTAGAGAGAGAGTGTTTTGTTTACGGAGACTGTATTTGGTAACTTTGTAATCGGGAAAAGACACTTTAGTTTACGAGTAGGTAGGGACATTCTGGAGACATTCGATTACACAGAATAAATCTGCGTTCAGACAGGGTAAGTAAGTCAGCTTTTTCTCTATAGCTTCCGTAGATTAGTAACGCGTTTGCATTTCCTGAACAGTTTTTGTCATTAACGTTTCAGAGTTTGATATAAACGCACTGATGAAAACGGGCCTCAGAAAGATTGCCTTCTTGCCATTCGGGTACCTGATGGACCAGTGGCGGTGGAAAGTGTTTGAAGGCAAGATCACGGAGGCAGATTACAATGCTAAATGGTGGGAACTAAGAACCAAGTTTCAGGGAATCAGGGCCCCCAGTAAACGTTCAGAGAAATATTTCGACCCAGGCGCCAAATACCATATCCCTAACAACACACCGTACATCAGGTTTGTTTTGCCCCATAATAAACCTATTTAAAATACTCAACTGCAACTAGCATTAAGTTGTTTTCCGAATGATTTATCCACACCTACAAAAAATACTGGCCTATGATTGGCTGGATTACAGAGTATTTTTTTAATTTTCGATATACTAAAACTCATCCTGAAACAAAAGACATCAACACGAGGCTTCGGGGAATAAAATACAAAGTTTGTATGGATTATTTCCCAGAGCCTCGTGTTGATGTCTTTTGTTTTAGGCCGAATTTTAATATATCGAAATTGGTCTATTAAATCCTTAATACAACTGAAAACCGGTTAAACCCCTCGCCAAAGATTTGCCGCACGTCGTTGGGAATTTTCCCGCCGGCGGGAACAACTCAACGTACGCCACTGCACTGAAACTTAGATAATCGTCTTTCGGTTCATGTTGTTTCTTGTTCGTGAAACTTCAGGAGCCTGATGGCGATACCTCTGCTTAAAGAATGAAGAAGTTTAAAACAAGAACACGTTTAACAGCTTTATCCATTTAGGAGTTAAAAATCAACACGAAGCGAAAGCTGACGGTTTGTTAACTTGAGAGAGACGACAGACGATGTGATTACTCTGTTACTGTGCTCAAAACCAGACTTGTGAAAGGCAAATACTCACTTAAAAATCGAAAATCAACAGAACATTTAATTGAAGTGTATATAAGCTTCTCGCCAGTTGAGAATTATCTAATAAACTACCTGGGTACACAACGACTTGCATTGCGGGTTTATACATGTATTGCAAGCGCGCAGATAAGGTATTTTTGCTCACAAACACATTTTCCCTGTTTCATGTTTCTTCAATTTTTTTGTAGGTAGGAGTTAAAAGGAAACACCACCTTAGATCTCGAAGAGTTAACGAAAAATTGCAGTCGTACTTTATGAAAGTGAAAAATACCACTTGACTGTGCTTCGCACTCGTGGTATTACTATCACTTTCTTAAACATCTCGTGCAATTTTTCGTTGATTCTTCTCCAGCGGTGGTGTTTCCTATACAAATCAACAAAAATTGAAAAAGCCGAAAATCCAAATGGCGGATTATGTTTTCGAATATACGTTACCCTAGCAGTAATGATTATTTCACGGATGATTCTTGTCATGGAAATAAATGACTAATCCATTACCTACTTACATGTCAAATAGCACATCCAAGTTCATAACACTTTTTGACATTGTATACAGACATTGTTAAGAGCTTGGGCATTTATCTTTTTATACCAACCCTCACAATTGCTGCCGAACGGAGTGAGGCAGAGAAACCCAATCGTGTCATCATATATTTATCCTTCTTTGCATGTCGAGTTTTGTCCCGATCCACTCACCCAAACGGGTTTATGGGTCTAATTGACGTCATCTGCGCAATGGTTTATGGGTTTATTAGACGTCACCCACATTTGGCGGCCATTTCCGCGCATCCTTTGATCGACCTTGCGTGAGTCATTTCACATCACTGCAGAAGGAAATACGTAAAACTCATGGCAAGTAACCTAGTGTTTGCTTGCGCAAGTGTTCATCGGGGAGTTGAACGCTTTACTGTAGTACCGATTCTCGAGGTTTATGAGCTTCGCAAGTTTGTTTTTCAATCACGCAGTACAAAATGCCTGTGACCACGCGGAATTCGCATAAGAAAAGCGAATACATCGATTAAAACAAAAACAGACCCGGCAGCGCTTGTTTAACCACGTGGTTAATTCTAGTTTTAGTGTAGCTGTTAAAACTGATGTCTGACGGTTTTCGCCGACTTTCAAAATGATGGTAATGATAATGGTGATGATAATAATGATAATGATGACAATTAAGAAAGTAAAGATTAGGTGGAATGTATAACTTAAAGAAACAACAAAGATCACACCGATTTTGATTAGACCAATAAACCAGTGTGCATCATACCATATCCAAACAAATGCTTCACAGATTTCTTGTTTGTTTCAGGTACTTTATAAGTTATGTGCTGCAGTTCCAGTTTCACAAAGCAGCCTGCAAAGCTGCAGGATTCAAAGGACCACTGCACCAGTGCTCCATCTACCAGTCCAAAGAAGCAGGAAAGAAGCTGGGGTACGCCCATTTTCTCATGAACACCTGTTCCTGTAACATTACATGTGTCTGTATCTGTATCTGTAACTGTACCTATACCTCTACCTGAATCTGTATCTATACCTATACCTATACCTATAGCCGTAGCTATACCTATACCTGTACCTGTACCTATACCTATACCTATACCTGTACCTATACCTATAC
>JAOBYF010008793.1:0-13463 GCA_025403605.1 Parazoanthus darwini
GTGCGTGTTTCAAGTTTCTGTTTAACAGATGTGCACTGGTATTTCGTGTAAAACTTCAAAGATAGCATCTTTGGTAATGTAAACGTGTGCCTGCGTGTTGCGTATGAGGTTCCGACTTTAATTCAGTAAGCCTTGATACACAAGTCAGAACATTTATGAGTGAGTAACATCGTGTCAGAAGAAACAGTATTTAGTTTACATCACAGAAAACGATAACCGTAATGTTTGTCACAAAGGTGTTTACCAATTGAATTCATCAAACTCGAATCGCAAGCAACAAATGTCTAACCCAACCCAACACGGCAGGCAGGAAAACTGCGCAAACTGTGCGAAAGTTAACAATTACTAGTGTCATCACCTTTCTGCTGTTCCCACGGTCTGTTGGGTGACAAAGGGGGCTAATATCCCAAGCTTTGACAGATTAAGCGTACTGAGTTTATGTATTCCAGTGTTTACTTGCACTTCGTCCATCAAAGCACCTGATAACCTGAAAGAATTCAAGATGGTTTGGACTGGTGTCTGCACGTGATGTGCATCGGTATGCAGCTGGGTTATACTGACCGCCACCCCGGGGTGGGAGGGGTTGGGGGAGGGTTTATTCAAAAACAACTCCACCACTTTCATGAACCATATTTCCCCAGAATTGTACTCCTCTAAGGTACTTACGATAGAGAATGGTACTATACTTTAGTATACTTATCGATAGGGTAAACAAGTGACAGAAGAGTTTTGCCTGTTTCCGCAATTCGTACAACTTTTCTTGAAGTTTTAAATTTAGTTTTACCTTTTCAAATGCGCAGATAAAACCGCAATTACGCGGTCTGTTTAAGTTATTTTGAACGATCTTAAACATTTTGGTTAAGATCCTTTCATAAACGGCAAGAGCTTGAAATCTTGTACTTTCCTTTCGTATGTTTCCAGCGTGAACTGAGAAGGTACCCTTTCTGGGCGGATCCCACCCGAAGGAATTACTCCAAGCTAATACTGTATGGTATTTAAATTGATCAAATAACCAGTTCTCTCAACTTTATAATAAACGAGCTAGTGAAATTCCTGCTGCGTTTCTGAAATACTAGTTTGAAATGTTGACTTGGAACTGGCTTTAGACCTATATCACAGCAGTTGGGCCTTGGGGAGTCTGTGCCGGATCGGATATATTTATTAAAGTGCCTGAGGAACCTGTGGTATATATTGGTATTTAGGTATATCGAAGTATGACCCCAAAGAAAGGGAAATTGGGCTTTTGCTAAGCTTAATTTCAATTGATGTTCTTGTGTTTTATAAAAAGTAGCCGTTCGGAGGAAGGGAAACCCCATATGCCTTCGAGTTTTTCCGATTTACCCTCGTATAAAAACCACTGGTTATTGCAAAAACCAAAACATGTATTTCTAAACATTTCTTTAAAGAGATCAATCCCTCAGGGCATATACGACTGAGCGATTTGTACATTCAGAACTAATACATTTAGCGAGCGGAATTGGTGAAAAGTTCGCGAAGTATGGAGATGAAATAATTTTGCTGTCAGTATTTAATTAATGTTCCATCTCCACCACGTATCGGCGCTGTGTCTTTAATCTCGTAAACAATTGATGAGCTAAACTGAACGTTTTGTTCCGTTCCGGCGTCCATCCCTCTACAAATCACATTATTGTCAGGTCTTTCGTCTCGCTCATTCAATAATTTTCAATAAGCGAGATAAGGACAGTTAAATACGAACTTATTGTTTCATTTGTCCATACGAACAGGAGATAACTCGTATTTCCAAGCCCGTAGTAGACACAGAGGGTGTGTGCGACATACAGAGACATTGTACTACAGTCTGGCACACGAGCAATGAAAGTTCATGCAGCAGTCACTTTTCAGTCAAGATTTTACCGCATCCAAGTTCGTTACTTTACTTCGCTTCACTGCCCCTTATCTACGCTGTCTGCATCAGTTTTAATTGCGTCAAAACAACATTCTCAAATCTTTATCACTGCCTTATCTGTGCTATCTTTGTATAATTCTAAGAAGGAAATAACTTACCTTTACGCTTGTACAAGTGGATAAAAGATGTTCTTGTTTGAAATATATCGACTAACCAAAGGAAATACACCGGTATTGTGGCACTGCGATAAGGAACTGAATTCAGCTGTTGTTTGAGAAAGGTCCAGGAAGCAGGCCGGCAAAATACAAGGGGTAGAAGGAGCCGAGGAAATGAAAAAGAAATAAACACAGTGTTTCTTGTTTTTACATGACCAAATGATAAATGAGATATCTAAAGCATTTCCATAAAGATGGAGGACATCAGTAAAAAAACAAGTGGATTTGAGAAGTGTTTCCTGTCTAAGTTCATTCATTTTAAACCCTCTTACGGTTGTCATGACTCTTCTGACTCTTTCAGTACAAAATTTACGATACTGGAGCGCATTCAGTTGTCACATCACTAATCTCCGACCCTTGAACTTGGTGAGAGTGACCTTTTCGCCATTCAAACGAGCAGATAAACATTATGACTGATAAATCTGTGTGCTTTCCTGAACCTTGTTGTTTGAGGAATCTTTGTAAGAATTAAGGCTCCCTTTGTGAACATTTTACGCTTACACGCTTATGGCGCCTGTGCTCATTTATGCGCGGAATTTGTTTAAACGTACTGCCGATATTATGTTAGATTTTATCAAGTCCTTGAACGATCCAAAGTGTAAGTTTGGCCCATTTACACTGGGTGCTGTCACATGCACAGTTTTTGCAGTGCGCACGTCACTAAAATGTCCCCATAGCAGTTGTTTTTATACAGTGTAGCACTTCATTGGAGCTAGTGGATTCCTTCGTCCTGATCTCATTTGAGATGTAACTACCATCTTACAAAATAGACTCGTTAAAGCTTAAAACCTGTTCTTGCCTTAATTATGCACAAACAATCAGCGGATAAACCGAGTTGTGACATGCATAATGTTTTTTCGAGATACTATCAGAAGTATTTAATCGATAAATTGTACATGGTTACGTGCGATTTAAATGGATATAAGCATGCTTAGATCAATGTGATCATCATCAGGTAAGGTTAACTCTGACATTCTAGTGCTAGGATGCGATCACAAACGAGTGTAAGGGTGCATTTACACGGCACAACGTTTGCTTTCTGCTCTTGCATGCAACCTGCTTATGCTATCTTTAGACAGGAAATGTGTAGTGTAAATCAAGTCTATGTAACTTGCCTACGACAACTAGAAAAAAGTTGTCGCGCTTCGAATCATGTTTCGACAATTTTGGCAATATCATGCCAAATTTGGTATCCGCCACTTTGTTGTTGCTCTCCCCAGTCTCTCCTGTGGCAAACCGGGAGAACATGGCGTCGTAAGATAAAAGCTGCGCTTGCGAATGAAAAATAATAAAAACCGCCAAAACACGGCCTATGTCTATTGCATGCAAAAGTTGTACCGAAAATGATAAATACAAACTGTCCCTAGCAGGAATTGAACCAACGATACCAATGATAATATAGAAATGGCAGGCGCTCTTACCAACTGAGCTACTGTGGCCGAATGATTAAAAACCAACCAAAGACAAGTCCAGTAATCTCAATACCTAATTAATTTCTTTACACAGTCGTATGTCATTATTTTATCCGTTCATTTTCACAAATTGTTTGTGATGTATCACCATTTTTACTGTTCAAACTCCTTCATATCCATGGCCAGTGCCCCTGTTAGGTAGTTAACCGCGATACGATTACAGGGATGGGGGTTCGGGCAAACTCTCCTCCCTCCTACACACTATCTATTATTGCTCCTCACCGGAAACACTTTACGTTGACTCCCAATCAAATTACCCTATTTCGGTCACGTGCAAGTCTAATATTTCACAATATTGGACACTTGATAACCCTAGGCATGCAAGTGATCGAATCGGCAATACTTGATTGGTGGAGGTCAAAGCACAAATCACGTGATATCATGCGATGTGCACGTGACTTCACTCAATGCGCGTCTGTCAAATCCTAATTCAATCTTAGGCATTCTGTGAAAATTGAGTAGAGAAATTTACTAATGGCTATATTCCCAACCGGTTTTTGTTCTTAAATGTTGAAACGCCTTCAAAGAAACAGCCATTTTAATCGTCTGTTCGAAATAGCGAAGCTTTTCGATCTTGCCGAATATAACTGTCTTGACCTAGATATTTTGTCACATTGGACGGCTGAATCCAATAAGTTTAAAATGCTACTATTCAACAGTAGAGCTAGTGCAAAGAAATGTTCTGGGTTTTTTTATATTTTATCTACAAACAATTCTAAGTCAGTTCGGTGACAGTGCAGCTCTTCTCGTTGCTACGGCAATTGCCGTTATGATCGACGCTTTTGTCGAAAAAAAACAACGTTTTCTTCTGAATACATTTATTCATGTATTTTTTAAATAAGAATCATAGATCTAGTTGACCTAAGACCATTTACTCAAAAACTTGTAAATCAATTATAAAAGGTAATTTGCTGGCGTCTGGAGACATGTCCCCCGGGTAACTTTGAAACTCTAGAGGCTCGGAAATTCTATTTTCAGCATTCTATTATCTACGATATATTTCATCCAAGAATCGATCTTGATTCAGTAAAAAATGCCAGGTATTTTAGTGCTTATCCAATATGTACGAGTTTTTGTTAACTGGATGTATATCCTGGCCTTAGTACACTAAACAACGTTTTTTAAAAGCTCGGCATGTTTCAAAGGTCATGATTTGATTTGATTTTTCGAAGAAACGGAAGCAGAATTACGGCCTCTCGGCTACTGAACAAAAAAAAATCCGTTAAGCCCGAGCCCAATGTCTTAAAGGCTGGCTACGCCGAAATAAAGTCTGACTGCAATGATCCAAGCATTAAGTTGTGGTACAACGATTTGCAAAACTGGCATGCCAATTATGCGTAAGAAATGAGATTTGCCTGCAGTTTCATCACTTCACCTTCATAACGAGAGGTGTCCGATGACACCTGTTATTAAATAAATGGCCTCTATTAAACGACATGGGTTTTTAAAGTGCACCAAAGCAAGTGCAAATATGAAACCGTACTACACTGGCCTTCACTGACTGTTCTGAAGCACCGAGTGCACAGCCTTTGATATCAACTTACACTTTGTCCGTTAATTCGTAGGCTAAAAGGAATCCGAAATAATCTGAAAAGGGTAGCCAAAGGTTCGTAATTAAATAAACCGTTTTTTTAGAATTGGCTAATTACTTTGCTAGACTGGTTTTTACAAGAGTGTGCGGTGTCGCAGACTGATACAAACTCGTGTCGTATCAGCCGATGCCATTCTTCAAGCTGAACGTAACGTTAGCCTAACGTTAACCAGTTTTCAAAGCTTCCACTTCAAAGAACTACCTATATTTTGAATTATTGTATATCTTTTGTGGAACCAAGTCCAATAGCCAAGCATGGCAAGCACGAATACAATATATATTGTAAGACTCTCTTTTGATACTACAGCGCTTTTACTTGCCACATTTGTACACCATTTGTACACCACATTTGTATTTACATAGTTCCCACTTCTATTTACTTTACATCAGTTTTTAATTATTTCAGCAGAGTTTTTTTTAACATTGTAAGTAAATTTTACCTAGCTAGTTTGTAAAGCATTGAAACTTTGTAAAATACTTATTACATCATTATTATTATTATTATTATTATTATTACCTTTATGGCTGCCCATTATGACTGCCTATTTTGTTAAGTCACAACAAAGGTCATTCTTTTCTTTCATACTGTCCACTTACGCTCAATTGCCCAGAATGTGAGCTGTTTATCCCCTTTTTGCCCCAGGCCAGGAATGATTGCTAAGACGCGAACAAACAAAGGGCATCTCAACAACATATTGGTTTATCATATATATGAGATAACATATTACTATGTCATATCTGTACAAAAGGCAGCTGCGATACTTTATTTTTCCTATTACTATTATATTTGTGCGTCTAGACCTGGGTAACGACCGCTGACCACTTGCATTATGTTCTGTCGGATATTGCAAGCAATAAATGTAGATATAAATATAGATGTTTTGCCTCCCCCCACCGAAAAAAAATGCCCAGTTTTCAAATAGTTCAGCGTTTGAATAAACGAGCTAAAACTTTGGTCGTACAAAAAGACTCCCAATTTCTGCTTGTTTTAGCTCGCGTGTTATTCTCGGTCATTACTATAGTCAATTAGCTTTTGTTGTCTCACTATTTTGTTTACTTTCGTCTTTTGTTTCTAATATGGGAAGTTTTTGTTTGCAACAGATAAGGTTAAGCATATCTTGTAGTCCTTTTAAGAAAACAGGACGTCAAAAGTTCACTTTTATGGTTTTATAGAGAACGCGACCAACAAAGTATGAATAACTTCGTTCTTTGTGCGACATAAAAACGAAGCTTCCAGATTCTCATGTTCACACAACCTCACGCAAATCTAAATAGTAACGAATGAATTATACAAACAAAAAGAGGGAAAACTTGAAGTCAAAAGTCCAGCAGCCGTCTTCGTTGACGTTCTCGTCCTAGTTGCGTGAAGTCTCTACATTAGAGTGGAGCTCTTGAGAGCTAACTTCCCTTGACGTGTGGGTCACATATTTCCACAGAAGTGTCCGACACTTCATGGGGAATTAGCTCTTGGGTGTTCCTCTATAATCTCACAAAAAGTTAATTCGGACATTTTCAAATTAACATGACTAATAAACTTCCCGGTCTTTTAAAATTCATTTTGAACCAGTCGGCCGATTGAAGTGGAAGCGGCAGTACAGAAGTAAGATTTTCGATACACCGGCCACGCCGCGACGGGAGATGGAAAAACAGAGGAATACTTGTCAAAAAAAATCTCCAGAAAAAATATCTTTTCAAATTTACCCAGTGCTATTTCATGACAGTGGCAACCATGGGACCGATGACTGCAGATATTATCTTTCAAAGTCAATCAAAGAAAGGCATCAACTTCTAAACGAAAAGAGGGATTGCTGGTCGTGCCTTAAAGCGGGTCATCGCCAATTTTATTGTCGCAAAAAGAAAACGTCCGACTTAAACGACTGTGCTGCTAAACATCATTAAACACTCCATGAAGAGAAAAAAGGAAAAAAAGAAACAATAAAATAAAAAAGAGAAGAGAAGAAAGAAGAAATAAAGGATGTTAAGAACGCCGCTAGTACAGTGAGCACATGCAGTGATACAAACAGTAAATTAAATCCTGTCTATACCTACATTTGCCAGTTTCCGGGCACGCCCTCTCCACGAGGCTTATGTGCTTAGTGTTAGCAAGTGCGATTTTGGTTAATGCGCGAGCTCACAGGCATCGCTTCTGAAGGAAGCAGGGGAGGCGGTTAGGCTTACCTTAATCTGTTTTATGGACCGACTGTTCTCGGCAAAAAGCTTTTCTGAAAGTATGAAACTTACTCGGAATGAAGAAGGTTACAATGAAGGTGGATTTATTTTCTCAGAAGATACAATCAAGAAGGAACTCTTCTATGTCTCCTCCATCTACAAAAAACACAATTAAGAAGGGCTCCTCAATCTGCAGAAGACACAACCAAGAAGAGGTCCCCTCAATCTACAAAAAACACAGTCAAGAACAAATTTCCCCAATCTACAGTGGACACAATCAAGACGAAGTCTCCTCAGTCTACAGAAGACACAATCAAGAGGGGGTTTCCTCGATCTGCAGAAGACACAATCAAGAAGAGGTCTCCTCGATCTACAGAAGACACAGTCAAGAAGAGGTCTACTCAATCAACAGAAGACACAATCAAGAAGAGGTCTCCTTAATCTACTGAAGACACAAGAACAGGTTTCCTCAATTTACAGAAGACACAATCAACAAGAGGTCTCCTCAACCTACAGAAGACACAGTCA
Source organism: Parazoanthus darwini (assembly GCA_025403605.1). Lineage (NCBI taxonomy): Eukaryota > Metazoa > Cnidaria > Anthozoa > Zoantharia > Parazoanthidae > Parazoanthus > Parazoanthus darwini. The sequence continues at coordinate 7,843 of JAOBYF010008793.1, forward strand.
AGAACAAATTTCCCCAATCTACAGTGGACACAATCAAGAAGAAGTCTCCTCAGTCTACAGAAAACACAATCAAGAAGAGGTCTCCTCGATCTGCAGAAGACACAATCAAGAAGAGGTCTCCTCGATCTACAGAAGACACAGTCAAGAAGAGGTCTTCTCAATCTACAGAAGACACAATCAAGAAGTGGTCTCCTCAATCAACAGAAGACACAATCAAGAAGAGGTCTCCTTAATCTACTGAAGACACAAGAACAGGTTTCCTCAATTTTCAGAAGACACAATCAACAAGAGGGTCTCAACCTACAGAAGACAAAATCAAGAAGAGGTCTCCTCAATCTACAGAAGACATAATCCAGAAGAGGTCTCCTCAATCTACAGAAGACACAGTCAAGAATATGTCTCCTCCATCTACAGAAGACGCATTCAAGAAGAGGTCTCCTCAATCTACAGAAAACATAGTCAAGAACAGTTCTGCTCCATCTATAGAAGACCCAATCAAGAAGAAGTCTCCTCAATCTACAGAAGACACAATCAAGAAGAGGTCTCCTCAATCTACAGAAGACATAATCAAGAAGAGGTCTCCTCAATCTACAGAAGACACAGTCAAGAACAGGTCTCCTCCATCTACAGAAGACACATTCAAGAAGAAGTCTCCTGGATCCGCAGAAGACACAATCAAGAAGAGGTCTCCTCGATCTACAGAAGACACAATCAAGAAGAGGTCTACTCAATCTACAGAAAACATAGTTTAGAACAGTTCTGCTCCATCTAAGAATACACAATCAAGAAGAAGTCTCCTCAGTCAACAGAAGACACAATCAAGAAGAGGTGTCCACAATCTACAGAAGACATAATCAAGAAGAGGTCTCCCCAATCTACAGAAGATACAATCAAGAAGAATTCTCCTCGATCCGCAGAAGACACAATCAAGAAGAGGTCTCCTCGATCTACAGAAGACACAAACAAGAAGAGATCTACTCAATCTACAGAAGACACAATCAAGAAGAGGTCTCCTCAATCTACTGAAGACACAATTAGAGGTCTCCTCAATCTACAGAAAACACAATCAAGAAGAGGTGTCCTCGATCTACAGAAGACACAATCAAGAAGAGGTCTCCTTAATCTACTGAAGACACAAGAAGAGGTCTCCTCAATCAACAGAAGACACAATCAAGAATATGTCTCCTCAATCTACAGCAGATACATACAAGGAGAGGTCTCTTTAACCCAGAGAAGACACGATGAAGAAGAGGTCTTCTCCAACTACAGAAGACACAATCAAGAAGAGGTCTCCTAAATCTACAGAAGACGCAATCAAGAAGAGGTTTTTTCAAACTACAAAAGACACTGTCAAAAGATGTCGAGCTGCGTGATAAAACCGATACTTGAGGTCTAACATAAATGGTCGATGACCATAATTATCTTTCAATAAAACAATTTGTTTTCTATTCACGGAAACTATAATTCGTACAAATTACTTAGAAAATGAATTTGTGTAAAATTGTTTGTGATATGTGCATATTTCGTTTGTGTTGTCAGTTGTGTCAATCTTTGAAAACCCTTTGTTTAAACAGTTTGTATTGTTTGTGTAAAGATCAATTGGCATCTCCAAACGTAATGTCCGAGCGAACGTTATATAAATCAGGATTTTGCTTGACGATGTTCAAATATTTTTGGTCGGTTGTGGACGAGAATGATGCGGTCACGTGGGTAGACAAACATGGCGGACTATCAATGAATGGTCGAAATCTAACGCTAACTTACTTTTAACTGAGACTCATGCATTTTGTATACAATTCGCACGAAATGTTTTCAAAATAGCGTTTGTGCTAAATTATTTTCTTAGAAAGGAAACTGACATACACAGCGTACTTAGCATTACCATTAGTTTATCTCTATGATTTATCAGTTGTCTCAAACTCTGGACGCCTTTCGTGCAAACAACGTTAATGACGCTTTTCCAATGTTTAATTGTTCTTAAAATGTATCCAGCACGCACGAAATGAAATAATTTTTTTGCTCGAAACAAAAGTATTGTTTCTTTGCTCAAAACAAAAGTAATGGCTTCTCGAACGTTAAATAAAGTTTCCGCTTTTGTTTAACTCTGGTGTCGGTTGTGGACAAATCGAGAATAACGCGGTCACGTGGGTAGAGAGACGTGGCAAGCCATCAGGGATTGGTCGAAATCTAACGCTACATTACTTTTTGCGGAGATACACATGTTGTCGTATTCGTGTGTATTACAACTCGTACGAAATAGTTTTAAAACAGTTTTTGTGCTGAATTATTTTCTTTAAAGAGAACTGATGCACAGCACATTAGTTTATCTCAATAATTTATTAGTTGTCTCAAACTTTGGACCTAAACAACGTTAATGGCGCTTTGTTAATGTTTAATTGTTCTTTGAATATATCAGTCGAGCACGCACGATATTAATTACAATCTTTGTGCGAAACACCAGTTATCAGTTCGTATTGTTTGGGTAAAGACATCTCGAACGTTAAATAAATTTAGGATTTTGTTTGATGTCCGGCCTCGGTTGTGGACGAGTACTCAATCGCGGTCACGTGGGTAGACAGGCAAGGCGGACTATCAAAGAATGGTCGAAAGCTGATATAACGCTATAATATCTTTAACTGAGATAAATGTTACTGTATTCGCACAGATTAGAACTCGTACAAAATCTTTTTAAAATAATATTTGTGCTAGAACGTTTTCTTAAAAAAGGAACCGATATACACAGCATATTATTAGTCAATGCTATTAGTCTTATCGCTACATTAAGTTGTGTCAAACTTGGACAGCTTTTGTGTAGACAACGTTAATGACGCTTTTCCACTTTTTAATTGATTTAAAAATATATTGAGCACGCACGATATGAGTTATGATCTTTGAGCGAAACACCAGTTATCAGTTTGCTTTGTCTGCGCAAAGATCGACTCGCTTCTTCAAAATTTACTGCAAGTGGTACTGAGGTAAGTAACGTCCAACAGAACTTTAAATGAACCTGGAATTTTGTTTTAATTGCCTGTTCATAGAAAATCCTGCCGTGTAATCGATCTTTTTTCGTATTTTCTGAGTTCTGTTACAAAAAGAAGCCGAAAGTTCAATAGATATCATTTAATCTCAAAGTAAATACATAGTATTTGTAGTTGAACGTTATCAGTTAAAAACTGCGTGTGAATTCAGTAAAACCTAGCACAAAAATTCACATTGAGATTATTAACGGAAGCGATATTACCTATTAAACGAAGCTTTTCTTAGGACTAATTACTGTAGAAAATGAAGAATCCAAAGCAAGATAATGGTAACTGAAAAGTTTTTGGTGTGCCTTGTCCACACAATTTACTACGTGAAGAATATAGTTAATATCTAAACATACATCAACCAACAAAAAACAAGTTCAATACGGAAACGATAAAGGACACGATTAGTAGTGTTTTTATCGATTTAGAACCTTATAACCTGAAAACCTAATAACATACTTTAATATGTAACATTTTGTCTTTAATCACTGGTGATTCCATAAATTCAATGTAGTAAAATGTGTTTTCGCACGTGTTGTTGTGCCTGGAGTGGAAGTGTTAGTTGCATCGTAAAGCACGTCAGAATAATCTCTCTCCACAATAGTTAGTTTGCTGGATGACGGCTGCAATAATGTGGCTAGCTTAAATTGTTGGCTTTTCTTCATGGAAGCATGCAGGGCCTTGCTGTTTGGCGAACGCGAGTTAGAGCAACCGGCCCAGTGTTTCTTCAGTTGTACTCAAAGACGGATTTATGTGGACGTACAACGACATTTTCACAAACACCTTCGATATTTCTAACAGAAACTATAACAAAAACTGAAATCCTCTTATAGCAATTTTAAGTCAATAATTTCTTTGTCTCGACAGAGAATGATGTCTAAACCAGAAGTTCAGCTTGTGTTTGTGCTGTGTCTTCTTGTGTTGACTGCGGCTGTCTCTCCACCCGGACCAATCAGTCCACCCGGTCCACCCGGTCCACCCGGTCCACCCGGTCTACCCGGTCTACCCGGTGAACCCGGTATACCCGGCCCTCCCGGTGTAATCGGTGCCCCCGGTCGTCCCGGTCGCCCCGGTCGCCCCGGTCGCCCCGGACCAACCAGTTCGCGTAAGTTCCCCATAGTACAACGTACAGGGCCATGATATGTCGAGGAAGCACTTTGTCAACCAACAACACAAGTCTTTTAGATCTTACTCATTAGTATGACTGATAATATCCATGTGTTGATGAATTAATTGCCATGTTTACTATAAACTCCATCAATGCCGTCACTTCAAAAAACCATGCACGTGTTTTTGTTCACTGTTTTCCAATATTTCAAATATGAAGGCAAACCAGTCGTTCTTCCCATTGTGTTCATTGCAAACACAACGTTACTGATAAAGGCTTCATTCCCATGTACAAAAACAATGCTGCTGCAATATTAAGTACAAATGAAATGGAATAATGCTTTCCAACATATTCAAATGATCCAAGAAAGGTAGAAAATTGAAATAGCTACTAGAAAGTGATTAGAAAATGCTCGGGAAAGATATGAAAAACCGAAAGGGAGAGGGTTAAACTAAAAGCCACTTTCTACAAACGTTTGCGCGAATTAAACATCATAGCGCTGATGACAGATTGAAGAAGATTAAACATTTTTTTTACTTTTGGTCGGTGTTTAAACTACTGAGTGAAATGGGTCAGTTACATAAGAGCAAAATGTTTTTCCTTTTATTGTTTAGATCTTACAAAATGTCAGCGAGAACGGCAAAAAGTCCTGCAAGGCTTGGTACAGGACGCGACACCCCCCAACTGTAACCCAGATGGCTCGTACGCCCCACGCCAGTGCATGTATTGGCCGTTTCACCGATGCTGGTGTGTTGATCCAGATGGTACCGTGCTTTCACGAGCGGCCTGCTAGAATAGACATACGTTGTTGTAAGTATAATCTTACTAGTACTCTTAGCAGTTTTTACAGCCGATAATCATTTATCTTATGGTACCCATCAATGCAACGCTCATAAATCACTTTGTTACACGCACAATATCCGTGAAGTACACTTCGCAGCGCCCTCCCCCCCCGTCCGACTTCTGAACCCGATTTCCGAGGGCCCATGGCGAAGGAAACAAGGTAGCTGCTTTGGAGGCGATGAGAACAAATTGAAGGCTTGCTATATGAATTATACAAACCAAGCTAAATCGGATAAATTTCTCAATTTTAATTAAATTCAACACAATTTATGTGTCGACAACGAAACAATCACAAATGGACGTTTTACATAGTAAATGTAAGATAGATTTATAGTTCCTATAAAAATTGGTCATGCACTTTCAAGAGTGTTAAAAGTAAACGTTTAACAGTATCGTGTCAGTTAAGTAAAAGTGTTGTACTATAATTTAATTTTAAGCACAAGTAAACAACCTTGCCCTAAACGGGAGGGGTTGTCCATTTTTCATTTTTGTAATATATGAAAGGGTTTTGTAAATTGGGATTTTAGGTATTCGAAAAAGTTCAGTGTTAAAAATTGTGGTTTAGTAATTAAAGGATTGCAAATAAACAACATGTTTATGAAAGGGTACAACTTTCTAGTGTAGGTCCGTTAAACGGGTATAAT
>JAOBYF010008904.1:0-21402 GCA_025403605.1 Parazoanthus darwini
AGCCTTTATTTTTAATATTATTGTAATTAATTTCTTGGCATTTTTTATTTGAGGGCCACGGGGTTATCAGTGTTTTCCATAAATTACTGTAAAGTGTCTCCCTCGTTAAATAAAGCCTATTATTATTATTATTATTAAATGTCAAATGAAGATTAACAAATTGCGTTCATACCCACCTCGGTTGCAAGATAATACTGAGCTTTCAAATCATCAAGGGATTTGGGTTTAGTCGCACGAAATAATCGTGGAATGTGTAAGTTTCGCTGCGTTACATCGACTGCGACCTCCCGAAAATCTTTCTCCTCTATGCGGTCCTCGATACTCCCACCACGTTCGGACGCTTCCTTCTCACTAGACTCCTCTTGCGTTCTGACAACGATAAACAGAAAAGAAAGTAGAGTTTTCCTAATAGAAAGTGAGCAAACCCTGTAGAAAAGTTGGGAAAGCTGTGAAACAAACTGAAAAGAAGAATATCGAACTAGAACCAACTGAAACTAAAGACAAACCGAGTCTTTGGCAGCTCGAACCTACCGCAAGCTCGAACCCTGTTCCTAATGATTGACATTTTGGAGCAATGAACATTAGGAAAGTCTAAAGATTAACACAAAATATAGAACATTATGAAACTAATAGAGAAAATAAATCAACATTGATGTAGTTTAATGAAACAGTGAAATATAAACAACAATAACGAACTACAGGCACAAACAAACAAAAGCAGAGAACTTTGTGAACAGATGAAAGGCATAAAGCACAAGTGGTCTTTCTCCTTTGTACTTTGGACAAACAACAAACCTGGTTGCAGTATCTCTTAGCATCGTCTCCACTGTGTCAGTAAACGTTGCCTCCCATTGCTCACGTGACTGGTTAGTCAGACATGCAACGTTTAATTTGCACTGCGCCATGTGTTGGGATGTCTCCTCAAGAACTCTGTGCAACCAGTTGATTACACGTTCTTCAGACCAGGCTAAGATGCGACACAACACGTCCAGGTCATTCACGATGTGAAGGAAGCACTCTTGGGCAGCATCTTGACCTGTGTTCTCCAGCGCAAGAAACTTGGCTAAGTGTGAAACCTTGAACATGTTCAGTGCTACACCTACATACAGCGCCGAGTGGACAAAGAGATGCAGGACTCTGAAGCTAATTGGTGTCATGTCGCGAACTCGGAATGTATCACTGCATATTTGACTCGCATGAACTGGCACATAACCTCTTATGGCCTGTTGTGAAGGGACTGCTTCAATATCTTGAAGAGGAGCACACTTTGACTTGCACCGACAGCAGTGGCAGTCTGGAGATGTGTTGGCATAAAGTACTGCGCATGTACAGCGGAACAACGAGACGCCCTTTAGTATTTCTGGACCACAGAATTGGAAATTACGTTGACCAGCTGTGGCGCACGTGTTTGGAGCACCAGGCAAGAAAGAACCAGTACAGTTCTTTGGTTGCTGGATCAGTGACAGAAAACAACAATCGGCAGGCTTTGAACCTGCCAATTCAGCAGTTAGCAAAGTGGCTAGATGGAGTACTAAAGCTGCTTTCTGCACAGATCCTGCAGGCGATTCGGGCGAGATCTTCAAGCCTGGCACATGAAAATCTTCTTTGCCACTCACACAGCCAAGAAGCTTTTCGAAAGTTAACGGAAGCTTTGGGAGTTCTTTCATGATAACTTCGACTGTCTTGTCTTCTGTGTCAACGAGGTTTCTGATTGCGCGTTTCAGGTAGAAATTCTCAATCAGCACAACAGCAAACGACTTCCTGAGGTTGGCAGAGCTCTTTAGGGAGCTGCAGAACTTCGTCATCTTCTCTTTGTTGTTCTTTTTAACCAGGTCTACTAGTGCAGCCTCCACAGTCATCTTGTCTGTGCACTTGAAAGATGAGAAAGCAACTGGTGACCCTTGTCGCGACCATGGTATGGACTTCAAAACAGACATTATAGTTGCACTTTCACACAACTTTCTCAACTCAAACATGGAAATAGCTTTTCTCAATTCTCGTAACAAAAAGAGAGTGCAGATTGATTTTCGGGGATTGTTACACTTTTCAAGTGTAGGGGTATCCAAGATGGCACTAACGTTTCGAAAGAGCATGGACAGATCTCCTTCCCTCTGCAGACACGACGCGTCCTGCAAGACGGTAACTGCAACTGAGCGGAGGAAAGCACGAAGGTAGGCTACAGCAACCAGAAATCGGAACATGTTGGTGCTGTGGTTGATATCGCAGACAAGACTTATGGCCTTGTCCAAGCGTTCTACGACAGGATCATCTGATTTGGTAACCGAAGCCAAACGTAGATCCTGGAATGCAACCAGGCCAATAATATCACTGCACATCACAGCAAAGTGACAGTCAAGCGGCAAGGATTGACTTTCAACGATCACAGAATTTAGAGCCTGGTCAATATACTGTAGATTTGGAGAATCTTGTATCACATCTGCATCGTCAAGAATAGCTTCGAATGTTTCGGGTTCTTCTGCCATTAGGATACGATGTAGGACCGGGCTGGCGTGCTTCAACGATTCGTTCTCAGTCAGTGAGCACAATTTCCGCATCATCCCAGCAAGCAATGGCGTGTCAGGGTCGGCAGTAATACAACGCAAGAAAAAGTGGACAAGAAATGTTTGGAGCCTTTTTTCATCTTCCGATTCCTTATCTTGCTGTCCTTCAACCAGTTCACATATTTGGTCATATATTTCCTGAGAATTTAGACAACAATTTCTTGCCGATGACTGTGTCAGCGCACCCAATACATAAAGTGAATAAGGAGGTTCTTCGGGATTGTGGGAATAAACAGCGTTGGCGAAGTCTTCACAGACACGAAGGAAGTGAAATGACGGTGGTTGGTGAAGTCTCAGCTTTGTCACCATGGAAATAACTACACTTGTAGCTCGTTGCCACTTAACAGGGTTTCCTAGTACGGTAATAACTTTGTTAGTCGGGTACAGCTTGGTGCAGCAAAAGTCAACAATTAGTTCCTCAAAAGACTGTTCAAGAACGTGTGGAACGGCTGTATCTTCTTCTTGTTGCTGAACTTTATCTTCCTCATCTCGTAACCCAAGTGATCTAAATTTTGTACCTGCCACACCCTCATCCTTTTCACGAGAACCTTTGAGAGTAGTAAAGGTACTTTGTTCGTCATGGTCATTGAAATTTGGTTCTCTCTTCGTTACTTTTTTCTTGTTACTGTCATCTTCATTTTTGTTTCTACTCTTTTCTGGATACTCTTCGTTATCCTCATTTTCAATGCCTTCTTCCTCGGAGATTTCTTTTTCTTCACCATTATCGCCATCATTCTGACCATCTTCATAATCATCACTGTCTTCTTTGTCAGTATTGTTGTCGTGGCCACTACCGCTCTCGTCATCGCTTTCATTCTTGTCCTCGTCGTCGTTTGCCCCCTCCTGCTTCTTTTCATCATCATCATCACCACCACCACAATCATCATCACCGTCATCATCATCATCATCATTGTCGTCACTGTCTTCATCACTGCTCTCATCTTTGTCATCATCATCACTTTCGTCATCCTCTTCTTCGTCGGTTTCGTTGTCATCATCACCATCACTTTCATCAACATCCTCTTCTTCGTCGGTTCCTTTGTCATCACCACTATCTTCATCACTTTCTTCTTCATCAGTTTCACTGTTGTCATCACTGTCTTCCTCGGTTCCTTCGGTGTTCTCTTTTTCTTCCTCTGTCTCATTGCCGTTTTCTTCATCGACACGTGATTCCACCTTCCTGTTTTCATCAGTGCTTCTCAACGAGTTACTTTTTCTTGAAAGCTGATCCCACTCACGACGCTGAAAACTAATACTCGAGACTCTTTCTTTGTCTTGTAGGCATTTGGCATCAAAACTCTTCACAAAAGGTTTTGTCAAACCTTTTATGTCTATTTCGAAAAAGGTCACAGAAGATGCTACAAGTTGCAGGACACCCATGACTGCGGCTTCGTGCTGCCACAGGATGTAATGCAGCTGCATTAACGTTAGTGTTATGTCGCCATGGGTTTCTAACGTCATGTACTCGTTACAGGCAGCTTTCAGTAAGCTGATCCTGTCATCACGTGAGAGTTGAGAGAATTCTGCCGACTTGGCGTCAAGGATATCTTCTATGTAGAGCATGATGTTCTCCCTCAATGATTCCTTCTGGAGCATTTGTGATACTTTGGTCTCGATTATATCAGAAAACTTCTTCAGCAGACAACTACGAGCTTCATCAGTCAACTCTCCCTCTTCGTCAACGTTTTCGTCCTCCAGCTCCAAACGCCGACTTTCTTTTTCAAACCTGTCTCTGGTGCTTTCAATTTTCCTGCAGAACGTCGATGAAAATGGATACTGCGATTGACAAGCAGAACTACTAATAATGTAGGATTGGGCGCCCTGTGGATCAGGGATTTCATCAACGTTGAACATCTGCTCATCGCAAAGGAGATCGGCCCATACGCTGCGCATGCTTGTACGTGAACTGCTGACCTGTTCCACTTCCTCGAGGGCATCCAGACAGCTGTTCCAAGTCAGGCCATTTTCAATAGAGTATATCACCTTGTTAAAGTAAATACGTTATTTAGTACAACTTTCAAAACGACAAAAAATTGTCCAGAAAAAATATTAACCACGTAAAGAAACTGCTAAAACGGAAAACACCAACTTGCTTTCATTGTAGAAAATTTTAAAGTTTTCGAAATTTACTGTTCTTAAGAACTGTAATTTGTTGTGAATAACTTCAGTTTTTTACTTGCTTCTCTCCTTTTGTTCCACTTCTTCATACTTAATTTCGTTGGCCTTAATTTTTATTTCTTTTTACATTTTTCCTTTTCCTGTTTGATTTCGTGGTAATGTAAGTTACAATTTTCGAAAATATACCAATGGTAAACGATTTGTTCCGAAAACATTCACTATTTTCCAGGTATTGTGTTTTTTGTTCAAAAAATAAAAGAATATCACGGAGCTGCTTGAAGATATGAATCTACTTTCTGGTGTTTTTACTATTTTCTCGCTGTGCTTGTTTATAAAATAATGTATCTTCGTTCGCCCGAGCGATATCCTCTTTATATATTACCTTTGCGAGTGGACATTGAACCAAACTGGTTACGTAGTGAAGCATAGCAGCCACTAGCGTAGAGGATGTGAGAAGAGCCTTCTGGTCGCAGGCGACTTTTACTTGCCAAGAGCCCACTTTTGGTGTGTCAACGAACGACTCCAACATCTCTTCAGCACTTGTTGTACCATCGTCCCTTTGGATGCTTCTCAACACTAACTTCGCCAATAACGACATTGTGGACTTCGAGGACTTGATCTTTGAAACTAGCTGTGTGGTTTCTTGAAGTGACGGTTTATTCTGGAGCGGGTACCTCAGCCGTGTGAAGCACCACAACAGCTGGTCAGCGGCGATCTTTGGGAACTGTAGTGTCCCGTCTGCAAGTAAGCTTGGCACGCTCTTGTCCAGCAGGCTTGCGATAGCAATAGGCGGAGGCTCAAGTGCATCAACTGTTGCCTGTTCCCAGCCACTCAGAAAATTGAACTGCCAGGAATGTCCTTTGGCCAAGCTCCTTTGAAAAAAAATTATCAAAGTGGTTTCCTCAATAATTCAAGCCGTGCCACTTTCTAGTCAAAACAACTACGAAAAAACATTCCATAAAACAGATTTATGTCAGACAATATATTTATTAATTTGGGATACTATGGACTGGAGTTTTGATTTTGGTCATATTATTTTTGTCAATCCAACACTTTTCCGAGGATTCCCCTAATTTTTTCGAAGTACGTTGCCATGAGAATAATTATGGACGGTCACCAAACCATCTTTTATGTTGAAAATAGAGTTTGTTTAGCTTGGGCTCAATGTGGCTGGGTTTGAACTAATGTATGAATAAGCCTAATTATATATTAATATAGCAGAAAAATAGTAAACCCAAGAAAAAATTAAAGCGTATTTCAAAAGTAAAACTTAAGAAGAAAAAAACACAAGACATTTTTTATTTTTGCTAAAGCCGGTTAACCTTGATATCGGGACGATTATCTACCTTTCTTCGTGCCTTTCAACGTGGACGATAATGCAAACATGTTTCCCTGATCGTTGGTTTTTGTTCTTAATGGATTTGATGTACTCCTCGCGATGATTCTCGATGGTCGTTTTCATCAAAAGCATGTGATCCGCGTCCATTTCTGCACAGCACTGAATTACAAGCAACTCAGGTCCAGGCTCTCTCCAGAAGTGCTGGATTTGCTTTGTGAGCTGTTTCTCGGACTTAAAGGCACTCAGCCTCTCCGACTGACACTGGACAAAGCCATCGAGGCATTTGGTGACGTCAGTGTGGATATTTGCGTGCGTCATTACCAGGAGTTTCTGGCCAGGAAAATGGTTTCCAACGTTTTCTTTGTTCTGTTCCAGTCGTGGATTCTGCTTCAAAGAAAACTCTAGAAACTCGCGCAGTCCGTTGTGGATTGGTTTGTCAAAATACATCTTGTACAGACGAGAGATCTCCAACATCTCTGAACCGGCCAGTTTTGACTTCAGACTCCGCAGAACACCGTCAGGAGTAGCTACCTGCATCAGTTCCACTTTGCATTTCCTTAACAGGCTGTCACGCGATAAGCCATGAGCACCTTAAAGTAAGGGAAGAAATGAAGGAAACGTTTAATGTTTGTTCCTATCACTTTTTGTAATCAGGGTTGCTGACTTAGTTTAATAGTAAAATTCAGTCTACTCGAGAACTTAAGTACCTTCCTTACGGACCAGTGACGGCAGAGTATTCTCGTGAAAGCCAAGGAATACATCCTGTTCATCAAGTTGGCTTGGTAACTCAGCCCCCGTACTAAACGAGTGCACCCAGGTCTTGAGAGAGCTGACCACTTCCTCCTGATTTTCAGTCAGAACATCCGAGAAGCGGAGCAACTGTTTCTCAAATCGGTTGAGGAATGGAGGATCAGCATAATCCACTTTGCCTGCATGTTCAAAATAGAAAGATTGTTAAAAGTGAAAGCAATCTTGACAAAATTTTCAACTCCCTCAGTGTTTTTTATGGGTAAATCAGAGTATTTGGGCCTAGCAGGGCTCCATGGCTTGGTGTTCTGGACCCAGAATACCGAGTACGAGCCAAATCTTCACTCAAATCTGCGCAAGAACTCAATGGACGTGACTTCGAGCCCACCTCTGGGTCAAGTTTGTACATACTAACTGGAGCGCCTTTCGCTAGTTGGGAATTTCAAAATTACTTTAACTTTAATTTAGTATAATTCAGTCGTTAAGAACTCGATCCAAAAAACTTCGCTTATAGCCGGAGGCCTAATAAACCTCAATCTTTCAGTATAACAACACTTATTATTATTTTCAAAATATAAAGGAAGTTAAGAAAAACAGATCCTTTTCGAGCTAATTGCTCACAGAGCCGACCGGACCCTGGACGGGACACTAAGCTATCGTAGGCTAGTCCCAAGCAGAAACTTGTTAATTGTACTTATTTATACAGCTGACTTGGCTGAAGCAGGTTTCTCACTCCAGAACACATGCAACACACTGGACAAGCCGGGGTTATGTCTCACGACCTTTGGAATTGCTAGTCAGACGCGCTAGCCACTAGACAAATGCGCCCCAGACAGTTAAAGTTAGTTATCACTACTGGTACTACTTGTTTGAAAAGCTTTGTACCTTCTTCAATAAGCACGATGCACCTAAACCCATCGTGAACCTGGCACATCGGGTTGCTGTAAGGACCCAGGGCCACACGACAGTTCTTCTTTCCTCCAACCACGGTGTAGTTCTGGTTCAACATGTCGTATAGACTCCCATACACGCTTTCCAGGTCCTTCAAGATCAGAACGCAGTCCTTTTCCATGTACAGGATGATTCGGCTCAGGATGCGGTAGTTATAGTCTTCAGACTGGTCCTAAACACAGCCCGCGTAATATGTTAGATTCAAGTACATTATATATAAAGTCCATTTTCAATCAAGAGGCTTTGGAGGTTTTGTGGACCAAAAAATAATGAAATTAAGTTTTATATAAAATATGTTAAACGCGGAGTGATCCTGCATCTGAAGGCTGAGAACCTCAGCCTGCCAATCATTACAATTTGGCACTCAAACTCTTCTCAAAGGTTTTTCATTGGCTGAAGCATAATACGGATCAACCAAGCAAAATCACCCTCACGCTTGGTTGATTTATATTCCAGCCAATGAAGAGCTTTGTAAGTGTTAACAACTGTCAGGCTGAGACCCCCGGCCTTCTCACGTAGGATCGCTCCGAGTTTAAACGATTAGATTTACATGAACTGTTGTAAACAACACACAAAACCGAAGATTACCGATACTTAAGCATAACACAACAAATTTACCAGAATACAGCTATTTCAAGAAAGGTTGACCTGTGAGGAGTGCAAAGTACGACAGGAGCTCTATTCTCGCTATTTCAGTATTTGGGATGCTGGTTTCGAACCACTTTTTGAAAATCGTAATCTCATGACTTGCTGGTTTCGTTTGCTTGCTCTACAAGTTCACTGATGCTACTCAACAAAAAAATACAAAGCTCTCGTGATTCTTTCGTGGTTTGTAGTGCCCTCTGTATAAGCTAACGTTTTTTGAAACAACTGTGTATAAATTGTATTATAATTGGTCTGGGTCAGACAAAAAAAGGAATAAAATTACTGTTTTAACTCTCCGATGAACATCAAATTAGTTAAAAAGGAACCCCAACTGACAGGATAGCTGACGAGAAGGCTTTTTACACCAGTATGACCGGCGGGCAGAGGACTCGAAATTAGGATCTAAGGGTAACGAGTCGGCACTTTCAACCACTCGCCTCCCTTCAAAGAAACAAATCAAAACAAAAAAGCTATAGATAGCTTAAATAGTGGTGAGAAAACCCGAATCAAAATAAATAACGTTAAAAAACACAGTTCGCTATTTCCTTAGTCCTTTATACCTCTTCAAACTTGCTGCCAAAGATTGTGATTTTCTCTTTGTCCAAATCTTGCAAGGTGTGTTGAACTATCCCCATGGCCGAGTCACCACTGGTGATTAACATGAGGTGGCGTGCAAGCTTGTCACGCAAGTTGTCACGGATCAGATCTGTGACAGGAAAGGGCTGAGGCTCTTCAATGACTTTTGTTTTGGAGGCCTTTTCTGTGAATATCTTAAAACCGAAAAGAAAATAGATAAAAAAATTGGAAGTTGGGGAAAGGCTTGCCTCATACAGTAAAAACACGCATATAAGAACTTAGGGTGGCCTAAGCAGGTTCTTTCATTTACAATATCTGAAGAACATTTAGGTTTGGGTTCCTGCAAAAAGGGTTGTTAATGTTTATTTAAGGAGCAAAAAGGGAAAACGGCTGTAGCACCGCTTCGAGTTGTGTAGAAGTTCACAATTTACATTGTAATATTTCATATGCCTGGGTCTGTTGCCATTATAAGTAAAAAATATCACTCTATGCCAATCTCATTATGGACAAGTGAATCCTGAAGAGGATCCTTTGCATAAGAACCAGTGTCAGATTTGAAGTTAACTAGGTTCTTATATACTACGCGCATAAAGCAAACACGGACTTTACTGCTGTTGATAAAAAGCATTTTGTGACCAAGTTTGGTATTCCCGGGTACTGCAAGTTTAGAGGAAACCTTTGTTTGCAACACTACGGCAAAAGCAACTTCCCTACTTTATCTCCTTAAAGTGTTACGAGTTTTTCAAAAAGTTATCACAAGTACAACCTACAAAATGATATATTAATGATCATACTTATGAAGCGTTTTTTGCAAAGAAAGCTCAAAAAACAGAAGTTCGTCAAAAACCAGCCCACAAGGAAACAACCGCGAATGTTTGATATCTCTCGTGATTTGATATTCTGGAGCTCTTTTTGTTATTCTAATAGAATGACATAATGTTAATAGCATGTAAATAATAGTCAAACTAAAACAAAGCTGATTTAACGTGCCTTGTACCTGTTTGAAGTAACGCGCATGTGCGTCGAATATGCAATTATCGGTGATGTCTCCCTCTGAAACGCTCAGACAGAAAACGTAAAACAGAGCGAGTCTCTCGGGTGAGTTTTTTTAAAAAATTTGAATAACAACGCCATCTTAAAGATAATTTAAAGTAAATTTTATATTTTTCTTAATCAGTAGGACCCAACTTTTACCTTAATAGATTTTAACATTTTAACCTTTTTAAGTAATATAATGTAGATAAATCTGATACTTTGTTTGAATTTGTTTTGTAAAATATCACTGTTGTCACTCGAATACAAAATCTAGAGTATAGTGCCCCCTACACCTAAATTCTTACTTTCTTGATACTGAATGTTTCGTTGTCTTGGGGTAGACCGCCGAAGTTACGCTGCAAAACGCGATACGTTCGAGTGACGTCATCCTGGCTTGTCTCACTTTCATCCGTGATGTCATCAGCGAGACTGAGGCTCTTAATTAGGGAGTAGTAGTCTCGGAGGCCATGAAAGTTCTCTCTCAGTTGCTTCGCTTGGTACTCGTAGTAAGCTTCTGCCAGGCAGCGCAGCTGGTTGTCGTCAGAATACTGGGATCTTAGATAACGATTACCTGGTAATAAATTAAATTATGTTGATAAGAATACATTTGACCGGCAAACTATACTTGAACAGCGGCGTGCATCGGTATAAATGACAAGTATACCTCATCCGGTAAGCTTTGCTGAAGGAATGGCTTTTTACTATAGTTAAAGGCAATATGTGAATAAAGTAAAACTTTTCTACAACTACAGCTTAAGCCAATACTGAATTACGATACAAAAAAACTAAAAGGATACTAGAAAAATAAAACTTTGTTTTACACACTAAAATCTCACTCTAAGTAGGGATTTTATTCTTATTTTTCAACACTGAGTTGGTAAAGTATCTTAAAGGGAACTCCATAGTCTGGTAGATAAATAGCTTAACGAATAAAGCCCAAAAGTTGTAGTTTATATAAACATATTAGGAAACGACCCAAAAAGTAGCACGAGTATACCAACCCGACCGCGTTTCCAGGACATTCTCCTCTTTCATCTGTGCGTGACGTATGGACAACCCAGTTTCGTGCAAGTCTTTGAGAGTGGGTTCTGGGCGTGACAGGTGAATAGCACGGTTCATCTTGGCTGCATCAAGAGCCCAGTTGGAAATCCCCACCACGGCTACTTCCGGGAACTCGCTTAGCTCAGGTTCCAAAAGCCGGTGGAGCACCTTGAGGGGGTTATATGTGGATATCTCTGCCAGCCCTATCTCGTCCAAGAGCACAACTGGAAGGACCTTATCGGCGCTGTTGTGCTTCTTGTACTTGCAGGCCTTGTCGAACACCTGGAAAAAGTTGGAAGAAAGTTGTTTCCCAGTGTTTTGCTTTACTGCTCAAATGCAATCCTTTCTTCACATTCAAAAATATTTTATAGGTTGTAAACTAACAAATGAGACCTACCATTTTTAAAATTTGGCTATAAAAGTTAAAGTTAAAGCAAACGTTTTCGGTGATGATGATGGTCATGATGATGATGATTAAGTGGACCGAAAACGTTTGTTTTAACTTAAACTTTTATACCCCAATTTTAATAATTTTATATGGAGAATTCAATTTTAGAACTAAATGTCAAGTGCTACCCTCTTTAAATAAAGGCTTGTTGTTGTTGTTGTTGAAATTTAAAATATATGGTTAAAAATTTGGATTTACATCAAGAAACTAACTCACGGTCCTTTATACCTTCAAAATTCCCTCCGAGGTTGAGGATTCAGATCCTTGGTAGGATACGATGTAAAGCTGGGGAAGGGACTTGAAGAAGTCGTCCTTGGAGTCTCGTCCCCTCAGGTTACTGCGAATGACTTGCATGGACAGGGACTTGCTACATCCGGGCTTCCCCACCACAAACACCGGCAGGCGATTGAGGATACACACCAAGATCACAAACACGTTCTCTCGCAGGGCGGCGTTTCTCGCTGTTCCTTCCGGTAGCTCCATCCTTGATTCAAAACGATACATTAACAGCGTGAATAATTATTGAAATTATATCATAAATATATACCGTAAACTTACATAAAAAGGATTCTAAGGAGTACCAAAACCTGAGTAAGTTATTTAACTTATTGTTAGTTTTTAACAGTTTTCAATTCCAGGTAGCTTCAGCATTGATGACTTTCGGTCTTCCTCAACATTAGATTTAGTCAATTCCTTTAGAAGACCTAGTGAGAAAACTACTTTGCCAGTGATCATTCGATTGCGCATAAACGTATGAAAAATATCAAACGAAAACCTCCAACTTCTCTACACTTTATTACAATTTTACAATAATAAGAAATGTTTGTGACAATAAAACGACAGAGCGTTGCACAAAAAACAGATGGACGTTGAGAAAAATGGCAGGGTGCAGCGACTTCTTCTTTAGGACTAGCTAGGACACAATAAACATAAGAGTTTCATAATGCGCTAAACAAATAATACTTAACCTCGTTATTTCTTCTCTCTCTACATTTGCTACTTTGCAGACAATAAATCAAGAAACAAACACAATTTAAAAAAATGGTGAGGTGGTATCTTTGAAATCAGGTCAGAACCCGACGAACAAATGTGAGTTTCCTCTCTCAATCTCATTTGCTTGAGAAGTTACATACCGTATTTGATCATATATGAAAAACGCGAGTTTAAAACCCGTGTGTTACTTTTTTCTTCTTTGTGTGTTCCATTAGTGTGACCTAACACGCTTTCTTGTGCTTTTGATGTTATATTTCAAAAACGAGCGCTTCGGCCAAGTGCTTTTGTTGTTTCAAGATGTTTGGAACGCCCCTTGAAACACGATGCTTGAGCTTTTTTTAATAAGCAACTTCTCAAATGAATGTGCCTTATGAACATATTGTTTAGGAAATATTTATCCCGCGGGTTTGATATTGGTTCAAACACTTAACACAGTTTCAAGACTGATCCATTTGGCCAAATGTGGTGTGCTGGTTGGCCGGAAAAGTCGTGAATAATTATCCAGCTTGGGAAACATTACCTTAACCTCCCCCCCCAGTTTGATGTAAATACTACGGACTACATTAGCATAAATTTAAAAAATCTGTGGTCATCTTTATAATGGTACATAGTAACCAAATGGCTGATGTGAACAAGGCAGAAGATGACTGACTCTGTTCCAAAATGGCATCATATCACGCTGTTAATACTTTGGCTCTCACCAACGCTTAATTACTTCTGCACAAACAAACAAACAAACAAACAAACAAACAAACAAACCTTGCCAGATACTCCTCCTGCTCAGAACGGATGATTTGTGAGATGACACCTTCGCTAATTCGTGGCCTCCCGTATTCCTGAAAGGTTTGTGACAGCATCTTACGGTATTCAAACCTTGTGTCACTTGTAGGAATGCGTGACTGGTAGGAATGTGCTAGTGCCAGGACAACGGACCGCGTGCCAACGTCAATAGTGCGAGCCTTGTCGTAGCAGGCTTTAGCGTGTTCGTCCAGCTTCTGCCGTCCACCTTGTGGCAAAGGAGGACGCTTTTGAAGTTGTGTTCTAAACCACTCCGCCAGGACGATACAGCGGCGTACGTCACGCAGACTAACGCAATACCGACTGCAATAAACACCCAGAAGTGTTGATTACAATACTTTTAACCACAGTTAATAGAGCGAACTGGTTATGAAACTCGGACAGTTCCTTTGTTATAGGTTATTGTTCGCCATTTCTTTTGTTCGGCCTTGACCGTGCACAAGACGCAAAAGGTATTGAAATGCATATGAACAACTAACCAGTAAAAATGTTTGGGCTGACACATTGAACAAAGCAATGTGCACGGTCACGGTTCGTTCAACCTAAACTAAAGCAGCTTTGTTCGCTCCTTTTGAAGTTTGCTGAGCTTCCCAACCAGTTAGTTTTATCGACTGTAATTTAACTTACAACTGAAAATGCAATGCGACTGACTTTGAAGGAAAGGTGTATATACTTCATTTCGAAGTAGCATTTTTTAAAACTAAAATAAGATTGGTTTTAAAAAATAAGTGTTCACAAAATGTAAGGATATTTTTCAAATACTTTTACGTTTTTCTTTTTGTCAAAACCAAACAACTCTTCCAAGCTATAATCCCTGTTCTCCTTTACTAAAGAGATCTTTTCCTAATACTTTGTCAGTAGTAGCCGGTAATGCCCGTTTAATATAATTATAATTTGCTTTATATAACCAGAGTACTCTGCCAGCAACGCTGCTCTCCCCTAGGGGCCCGCACAAATACTACAAAACACAAAATATAAAAAGTTGAATTTTAAACTGAAAGTATAAAACAACGAAAATAAATGCTAAGTATAGGATCAAATTCAACGTTAAACTATTGTTTCGCACTGTCCGTTGGGCTGTTCCATAACTTCCACTTGAGTAGATTAATAAAAGAAAGTTTTAAACATTCGGCTCTAGATTCAGAAAGAATACAATAGTCCTTATCTCGAGTTCTCTAGATATGAACATCGTTATGGCAAACATGATTGATATTTACACCTTCCACCTTGTGATGTTTTAATATCTTAACCGTGCGTATATCTATACTTTTGTATTACTTTTTGTAATTGATCTGTTTTACTTAAGTAATTTTGTTTCAACTTTGCCTCTGCTTTGAAAATGAAAAAAAATGGTGGAGCTCGCTTTAAAACCAATGTAATCATGATCTTTAAAGCAACTACCAATTGACCAGTCTCGTATCGGCCCAGTTACCGCTGACTACAATGACCACAGACTCATTTCTGCAGGGTTAGACTCGACTTGGTCTTGAATATACATAAATACCGGCGAGAACGATTAGAAGTCCGAGCCTCCAACAATACAAAGAATTGTAAATAACTCATATCTACATTGGTATTTATGTATATTCAAGACCAAGTCGAGGCTAACCCTGCAGAAATTAGTCTGTTGTCACTGTAGTCAGCGGAAACTGGGAATACAAAACTGGTCTATTGTATTTTTAGTGTTTGGTGAGGCTTCTATTTACCTTTTGTCCTCATTGCGAATGAACTCTTGGGACCTTACTAACAGTTCCACCATCAGATCTCTCATGTTGTGATTGGAAACATCTTCAGCCATTTGACTGATGTAGGCCCGTTCATCCTCGGTGTTCAGTGCCCCATAGTCCCATACATAGTCAATCATTGTCTCCGGCAGCGGATGGACTCGGTAGACAAGCTTGGAATACTCGTCAGTGGTGCTCTTACCACTCAGCCCAGCGGTCGTGATGGTACCTGAAAAAAAATATTTACTATGAAAAAATTGTTTTGAAGCATAACTGAACCTTTGCTCTCAACCGTACAAAACGTTCTGTAAGTTTTCATAGTGGCTCAAAGTTTA
The DNA here is from genome assembly GCA_025403605.1 of Parazoanthus darwini. Taxonomy (NCBI): domain Eukaryota; kingdom Metazoa; phylum Cnidaria; class Anthozoa; order Zoantharia; family Parazoanthidae; genus Parazoanthus; species Parazoanthus darwini. The sequence continues at coordinate 15,312 of JAOBYF010008904.1, forward strand.
CACTCCTCCGTTTTTTGTTTGTTTGTTTGATTAGTTCGCAAAAAGTCTTGCAGTAAAAACAATAAACACAACAGAGCTGTCATGTCGATACCTTGAGGTCGTAAACAGTACGGGTTGCAGGCAGCCATAAACACTAGGTTGGTTGGTAACGCTACGCCAAAGAGGCTCCGGTGACATATGACGTCATTTATGACGCCAAGGTGCTCACAGGTGTTGATCTCGTCCAGAAATACCCATATTTGGTCGTCAGGGTTTTCTTCTGCTTCCTTCTCTTGTGCTCTTACAAATTTGACAATATCGTCTTCTGTGATACCAGCGTGGAAGTTCTGAACACGGAAAGTGACGTCACATGTCTTGGCAAGGTACCTGTGACAGGTCAAAGGATTCTTAACCATTGTAAGTCTTTTCAAGATACACTATTAAATGGCACACAGTACCGATTTTTCAAAAAGTCAGGTAGCTGTTTACACACACTATGGCATCAAGAATTATGCGCAGATTCTAAACAAATTTGCAAAAAAACTGCTACTCTGCGTTATTTAGATAGGGAAACCTGGCTGGTTCTCAGTTAAAAATTATATGAATGCGGGTTTTCATCTCAGAAAGTCGCATGGCAACAGATCGGTATATTAATTAATGATTTGAAATAATGAAATTAAATAGGTTAGACTAAAAGGAATCAGCAGCAGCTATCTCCTGGTTACAGATTGCTGAAACTGATCAGGACTGATCTTCATTTATCGTGCAGACTACCAGCAAGCTGACTTTACTTGCTATTTAGAATAATCCAGTTGTGTTGTGTTGTATTGTTTTGTGTCGTATGGTGTTTTGCTATCGGGTAACAAACAAAAACTGAATTGAAGTCATTCATGTGGCACTTTACCTGATCAAACTGGTCTTCCCACAGCCTGTCTCGCCCATCACAATCACCGGTATACCGGCCCGGATCCGCTGGATGATAAGCACCATCTTCAGGACATTATCAGCAGTCAACACGTAGCTCTGGTCCCCGGGTCTTCCATTACTCTTCCTTGTTGTGCGTACGATGCGTTCAAGCTTGGTCCTAAGCTGATCTTGAGACAGATCCTGTAGCTCCTGGAGCTTTTCACCAGACATTGTTTCTTGGCTCTTAAGGACTTCTTTTACCTTTAAACATTTTTTTTGTTCAGTAAAGAAATGGATAACACTCTTTAAATAGTTTTGACTAATAACTTTGTGAAGGGTTGAAATGTAATGGAGTGGAACACATGGCGTTGCTTGGCTTGTTGGGGTTTGTGTGGCTTCACGATGTATTGTGCTGATCATCCGCTGTGTTTCTATTGTGGTGTTGCATAGTGAATTCCTGTGTTGTGTTGGGCTGTGTTGAGTAGTGTTGTGCTCTGCTGTATTGTGTTGTGCTGTGTTTTGTTGCTGTATGTCGCGCCATTATGCTATGCATTGTGTTGTGTTGTGTTGGGTTGTGATGCATTGCGTTGTGAACATTGTGTTGGGTTGTGATGCATTGCATTGTACCGTGTTTTGTTGCTGTATGTCGCGCCATTATGCTATGCATTGTGTTGTGTTGGGCTGTGTTGAGTAGTGTTGTGCTCTGCTGTGTTGTGTTGTGCTGTGTTTTGTTGCTGTATGTCGCGACATTATGCTATGCATTGTGTTGTGTTGTGTTGGGCTGTGTTGAGTAATGTTGTGCTCTGCTGTGTTGTGTTGTGTTGTGCTGTGTTGTGCTGTGTTTTGTTGCTGTATGTCGCGACATTATGCTATGCATTGTGTTGTGTTGGGCTGTGTTGGGCTGTGTTGAGTAGTGTTGTGCTCTGCTGTGTTTATTGTGCTGTGTTTTGCTGCTGTATGTCGCGACATTATGCTATGCATTGTGTTGTGTTGGGTTGGGTTGTGATGCATTGTGTTGTGTTATGCTGCATTTTATGCTAAACAATACCTTTGTTGGCACTTTGGACAGACTTCGAAACAGTGCAGTCACAGAGTGAGCATCCAGCGTGTGAAACATAACCACAAGGTGATTGCTGTCTGCCCACTGAATCATCCCTGTAACTCTGTCAACCATTTCGCCAGCATTTCTGCCGTAGTTCATCTGCTTTCGTGTACTCAACTTTGTGTCAGTCCTGTCACCAAGAGCATTTGCTTGCACAGCTTTACAAGCATCCACGGATCGGCTTGCAAACTCTCGTGACACATCCAGTAATGCCTCGAACAGACGTGTTCGTGTGTCATGTGACCCAGCAATCATATCTTTCAGGTTTTGTGGCCGAAAGAAGGGGCTGGATGAGAATTTTCGCAGCTGGTCTGCCAACACACCGATGAAACTGTCAAGAATGTTGAAGGATAAGTCGCTGTTGGGATTGAAATGCCTTTTCAGCAGCTGTTTACAAAACGTGTCAGAAAGTGGCTGACGTTGTTTCAGTTGCTGCAAACTTAAGGCTTCGCTCTCAAGGATTCCCTTCTCATAGGCATCCAAGTAGTGGCAGACAATCTGTAGCCGACTTGCTTGCTCATTGCTGCTTACCAGGTTTTCGTAGTCACCCCACTCTTCGTGAACCCTGTTAAAACACTTGCTAATCGTCAAGGAATCTCTCAGCCAGTGCTGAAGAGTGTTCGCCACCTCAATAAAGATAAATCTTGTTGGGACATGGAAGAGTTGTGTCTCTGATGTTACCATTCCCACGACGATTAGCTCGAACAAGAAAGTGTCTAACAGCAAAGGATCGTCTACCTCGGCAACATCTATATGGAGGCAGTGGAATTCCCTCAAGTCGAGATTGATTAACTTCTGCACCAGCTGGCGCCTTGACAATGGCCCGCTGATACAGAAACTCACAACGGCTTTTTCTTGCTCAGCGGCTTTCTCGTGGATCACTTCAGTCTTGCCAAGACCCGGCAGGTTGGAGGTTACCAAGGTAACATCCGGGCAAAGTTCACTGAAGTGCTGTCTCAGCTCCGCATCTGTCATTCCCGCTAGACGGCCTTTGGAACTGGGAAACTGGTTTGCAACTGGGTGGTGCTCTCCTCCACGACAAATCAAACTCAAGAGATATGGAGCGGCACTAATCGCTTCATAGTACTTGATGGCATCTACTAGTTGAAACTGAAGGTCATAGGGAAGGCTTTCTACATTTGCCAGACAATGGAGTCGACAAGGCTTGTTGTGAGTGTGAGCATTGAAACAGCGGCAAAGAAGAAGATTGATCTCGTCCCAGCTTGTATCGTCGTGGCAAAAGAGGATCTGGTTTGGCTGGGGAAATCTTCCAGTGGTGGTGTTAAACAGCGACATAACAACAGGGACGGTTTGTGCACTGTTTTGGTCCAGAACAGCTACATAAACCTCTCCCGGTTTTACTGCGGACCCTCCTATCAGTGGAAGAACTTGGTCTTCATCTGTTGTTTTTTGCGTTTTGAATATTTCGTCCAACGTATTTCCCACAGACGCCAGCTTTGTTTCAACGCTTCCTTCTTTCATTGACTTCCTGTTGCATACTTGGAAATCTTTGAGGACTTCGACGTTAATCTTTGGATCAATGTAGCGGAATAGCGAGTACACTACCTGTGTGTTCTCATCAGATGTGTCACCGTCGAAGAACTTTTCAAGACTCCACAGTTGATCGGGATGGAAATAGTTCAAATAATAGTGTTGCTTGCGCACTCGTGTCAATAGCCCTTCCCAATCTTGTAGCTCTGTCTCCAGTTGTTTTGCTAATGACTCAATTTGGTCGGTGCCTTCCAACTTTACCCAGTGCCGTTTGAACTTAGGATGACCAGAAGATTGTAGTTCTTCTCCAGTTCGAGTAATTTCTGAAAGAAGATCCACTTGCTTGATAAATTCCTGAAGGTCCACATTGCTGGACGCCCGAGTGATGCCAGCAGCTGCTAAACTCTGTTGTTTTGTTTCCGAGTTGACAATCAGCAAAGCACGACTTCTAAAATCCAGTAGATCAGCCATGTTGTGTGTTCTGTCACTGTCATCCGTTTCTTTGTAGACCAGCTTGAACTGCCAGTTAGCACCGAACGCCTGTGTTGCTGCGTTTGTTTCAACCTGATAACGACCCTTCGACAACGCATTGGCTATAATCTCTTTGGTCATCTCTCCTCGATTTGCAAGATTCTTGTACAGGTTTGTAAGACTATGGACACTGAAGCTACATGCCTTTATCTTTGCTGCCATTCCAGTTCCTACTAGCTTTTCTAGGCTATCAAACCGCTGTTTAAGCTTGTTAAGAAATTCTTCTGGATTATCTGGTGGGTCTTGAACAAGAGGGCTTAAAAACCGATGAACTTCTATGAAATCGGAAACTTCTGACTCAGAAACAGTTTGGTCGGAGTGTTCCTCCACTGCATCAATGAAAATCACCACATCGTCATGGGCTGTCTCTTGCAAAAGATCAACCAAATCTCGCGAATCTGCCAACTCTGAGACAATATTCGCGAGGTCTTCGGAAAGCGTTGCATCAATGTGTGCAACATTTTTGACGGCGTCACTCAACTCTTCTAGCTTAAGATAGCTGTTTCTTTTGCGGCGGGATAGTGCTTGAACCGTCAATGTCCATTTGGGGACTTGCCACCTGTCGTAACCAAACGCCTCCAATATCATTTCTAGTTTCTGCATTTTCGTTTGAATGGCTGGATACTTAAGGTAGCACTTAAGCATCTGTTCAACCTCAGCTGAAACCCCATCTTCTCCAAGTTCCTCGGTAACGAAAGTCAACTCTTTCATCAGTTCGTCTTCCGTCTCAATTGCGCTCATCAGACGTTCCGTATCATGCATATACAAGGAATCTGCTCCCCAAAAAAGGGGACCGCAAAGTTCATTAAAGAGATGAACTCCATCTTCGGACAACAGTTCGAGTGCGTCTTCAATAGAATAGAAGTCTTCTTGTTCTTTTTGGAAACAACTCTCAGCTGCAGACTTAAAAATAAGAGACTGCAATAGGGTCGAAAGAAGCTCTGCATTTTGTAGGAGAGACTCTAGGTCGCCCCAGAACTCTTCATGTTGAATATCTGCAACACGAGTGTCGGGAATCCCTTTTTTCTTCTTAGATATTGACTTAACAACATCTTCGGTGTCAAGCAGTTTGACATTTTTCAGTCTTTGCAAAAACTTTACAGCCTTCTCCAAACCGTTTATAATGTTGTGAAAAAGACCCAGTTCAATCATATTAGAAGAAATCAAGGCGTCTATTTCCTCTTGCTCAAAAAACACTTTTGGTTCTCGATGAGATTTGCAGAGTTGTAATGATGCGCAGAGTTTGGTGAGAAGATTTATACTGCTCAGATTTTCCTTCAGTTTCTGTATAAATCCCAGTTTAAGCTGCTTGGCTTCTGCGTCTGCCAAAAATGCAGCCAAAGCCTGGGCAACAACGGCAAACCGTTGATCTTCTTTTACTTTCTCGGACGGCTTTGTGTGGTTTAAAAGAAAGATCCATAGTTCTTCTTCTTTTGACAGATTTTCGAAGACCTCTTCGTACTCACCTCTGTCATTAACCTCACTGCCTGGTGGGAAGTTTGTGGCCTTCAGAAGTGACAAAATGGCCTCCTCGCATACCCTAAAGTATAAACAGACTTGACAGTTTTACCAGCTGAGACATTTTCTCTCTTCTTCAATGAACAAAAAGTAAGCTAGTCTTCAAAACTCAGACACTCATTTCTTGTATAAAAACGTTTTTATTAATACGTTTGGGTTACAACTCCTTTAAAAAGCGTTAGTACGTACCCAAATTTACTTTGAATTGCAAGTGACGGACAGTAAATCACTTGCCGATGCAAGGAGAAGAGGCAAATGATTGATCTGAGAAACCCTGACAAAGTTACGTAAATTATGATAAACGAGTTCGGCAATTATCACTTTTATTTAAGAATCTTTTCTTTCATTAGAATTGCAATGTATTCTTAAAACGCTCTGTAAATCACTGCCGTTATCACTTTGCGTTATCGCGTTAACAAATATATCCATGTACGGTGCATGAACACAACAGTATTGGTCTGGCGTATACTCAGTGATTGTTGCTCTTAGTGACAGTAGCTAGTGGAACAGTTCACCGATTAGCCATCTACACTTCAGATAATAATACTCAATGAATAACGAGGA
>JAOBYF010008905.1:0-13463 GCA_025403605.1 Parazoanthus darwini
TACACTCTTCAAGGATAAAAGCTGAAATTTCAAAATTCAAGTGCGAACCATGTCCTTATAAAGCTCGTGAACACATTTGTCAAGTTACACCAAAACATGAGTTTTAACATACTGCAGATACCGAAGGAATGACCGTCCAACGACTGAAAGGCAGAGGCTTTTCCGACTGCCCACATGGGAGCAACCTAGCTTGTTTTGCGACAGGTGCACTTCATACTGCTACAATCGGACAAACAGTTATACCTGACTGGGAGTAACCGGGACTCGGGTGCAGGTGGAAAGATGGTCGTTACTTGCTGCAATAGCTGATCGCTGCGGTTAATATTTTATTTCCAATCCTATTTCCTCACATTTCCACTGTTGCACTTGTAGGTAAGAGACCTCATTCTGTGATACTAGGCCGCGAGTGAAGTTGGCGGACGGTTTTTGGAATGTATCTGTAACTTATTGCTCGCTAGTTTCTCGCAGTATTTCTGGTATCATTGACTATCGAGTCGAACTGCTTGGCTTGCTCTCTGAAGTGCGCTTAAATATCATACTTCCTGATGACCGTTCCCTTAACGATTCCGCATAGGCGTGAACTTGTAGCAGATCCCAGGATGTTGTTACAGATGACTTCAACAAGCCCTACCTTGGCAACCATCAAATCTCAGACCCAGCGCCGTGACTTCGCTTTAAGCTCTGGCTGGAAATATGTCATGATAAATCAGCCCGACGTAGAGAAAATAGCACAGGTAAATCGGTGTCCTTTCTGACAAGAACTGTAGTCTCTCCAGCAGATTCAACAGCTTTCTTGACAATCGTGAGGTAAACGTCGGCATCTGGGTGGTGGGCTGTGCAGTTGCTCTGCTACACATTTTGGCCGAGTAAATTTTATCGGCCGCTTTTTGTTCCTTGAATTGTATGTGGACTATTCCCTCTTCAAGCTAAATTTCTTAGTTAGTTGTTCCCCGCTGCTTGCTGATGCGCATGTTCTTGGTAGATACCTTGTCGCTTCCATCGAAGACAAAGTAGGAAGCATATTTTTTTTCATGCAGTATGTGCGAAACAAGCCCTGAACAACATTTAAAACTCAAGTTATAGATGTGCTTCAGGTAGAAATCTGAAAATGGCTAGTTTCGTCGAGAAAACATAACACACAAGTCCTTAGCACAAGGTAACAAAACTTAGCTTGTACAATTCTTTCACGAAAAACGTGAAACTAAAGTTTGATAAACAAAATGTGAACGGTGATTCCGCCAGTTAACACATGCCAAGCTTGTAAAGGAGGATATCTTATTATCCTGAAAACGTGAATACTGTTTGACTAGAAGGCTTTGTCTCAATACTGTTTGTAGCCTCGTTTCCATGCTATACCGATGCTATAGGCCAAAATAAGTCTCAGTAAATCATGTTTTTTACCACCTTCCCTACCGGGGATTTTTGATCTGTTATAGGAGATGGGTTTCTACGTTGAAATTCATTGAAATACCTTCTCTTGCAATTAGTTTGAGGTTGACCCATTTTTTTGCGTAGAATGACTCGACTAATTCAGAGAATCCGTGCCGTAAAAAAATGCAATTCAAACATTTTAACAACCAATGATCCTTTCATTTTATTCAATGCATGAAGATTTTCCAGGGAATTCAATAAGAATGAAATGATAGGCAACTATTCATTTACGAAACTTAAAAAAAAGTATATTTTGCCTGTGATAAGCTTCTCACAACGCGAGACCGTACCTCTGGGTGACGTGACCATTTCTTACACTTTGAAGCCAAAAAATAAAAACCAATAAATATTTTTTTGGTTTTGCAAAATACTGAAGAAAAGAAAGACGTTTGGTGGGTAAACTAACGAAGACGAGAGCTGGATAAACCCGCTCTGGAGTTGTTTTCCTTTGAAGATATTAGAGGCAAATGCTACGAATGAACTGTATCAAATGGTCAGTTAGATGTACGTCCTCCCGATCCGAAACAAGTCCAGAGTATTCACAAATTGTGATTTTAGTTTCTAAATGGAGTTGCCGCAAGGATACTACTACTACAGACTCTTCAAAACTCATCTGACTGAGCTGGTGAATGCGTTTTATAGCCGGCATAGAACGGCAGAAAGATTGTTTTCCTTAGCGAGGTTACAACGGATCTTAAATTTCAAAATGCCTTGACTTTGATCATGGTCTGGAAATTTCATGACCAAAACGCCGACTTTCTTAACTTTAAAAACCTGACTTTTCCAGACTCGGCGGCAGCTGTATAACAAAACCAGTACAGATATTGTATATATTATCATATTTACAAGATGAACGTAGTATTTTCCTGTACAACATAAAAAAAAACCTTTAAAGATCAAAAAGCCCGAGTTTACAAATTCAACAGTTTGACAAGGCGAGTGTTTGGCTTGCTGTACACCTTCCTATCAAGATCAGACCAAGAACACACACTAAATTTACATATTCTTGCAAAAAGGTACATCAGTAAAATGTTATATACATTCGGGAGCAAATGAACTAGTAAACGTAACAACAACCGATCAACAAGTGATGTTTATGAGACAGGTACATGTGAAAGGCGATCAGAGAATTAACACACTAACTTTGCATATTCTTGCAAAAAGGTACAGAAATAAAATGTTATATATACATTCGGGAGCATGTGAAAGGCGATCAGCTCTCCACCATGCTGCTCTCCTTGCTTTGGTCGAATCCATTTGGTCAGCTCAGATGAGATCAGCAACTCGATTGCTCAAAAGTCACTATCGTCATCATCAGAGCCCATCCAGTCATTCGTATCATCATTTTCTTCATCTGAGGCCTCACCAAAGTTGTATTTGGTTGGGGCGCGAGCTCGCCGCTGCCTCGCGGGCCGTGGGATGGGCTCCTCCTCCTCCTCATCAAGTTTAGCATGAAATTCTTCATCTTCGTCACTTGAAAGTTGCATTCTTTTCTTCTTGGGTGACGATTTATTGGGCTATGAAGGAAAATACAATTGCAGTTACATTTTAGCATGAATTCCGCGTGCTTTGTTTAGTTTTCTTGCGGGGGTAATTATCGAAACTTTGGGCGAACAGTTCACTGTTTTTGCCAAAGGTTCGGCAAAATAGGGAAAGCCGGTCTCTCGTAGGGAGACTCCCGATTTTTTGTCGCCGACAGAAAATCGGCTGGTATAGGGTAGGTCCAGACAAGCCACGACAAAATCGGAGTTTGTCCGGCAAAAATGAAACGTGTTTGATTTTCAGACGTCTTAACGGTTCGTGTCGGCAAGTGTGTGGTGACCCAACTGCAACGTGTGCTACAAGCAATGGAAAAGGGTTATTTCGTCAAGTGATGTTAGTGTGTGATGAGCTGTGTAGCCAAACAAATTTGACTCCTCCGACCAAAAATAGGCTAGTGTGCGATGAGGAGGGGGATATCTAGGTTTTCTTGCCGACCCTTACAGTGGTTAGAATATAGTGACACACCTTTCTTGGAAAATGCATACCAGTTTTTTTCACCTGTGAGATGCGTGGTTTATTTATAATTCAATAGCAATACTCGTGGTCGTCTTAAAAGGAGTAATTTTGTGAAGTTTTCGATGAAAGCCAGGTACTGTATTGTATTTACACATGTAACGTATACTGTGAAGCCAGCTCAAAGTCAAACCTTTCTCTGGTTAGTTTTCTTTGTTTTTGTGGCAGTAACGACAACAGACCCATCGCTGTCAGAGTCTAACTCTTTCGCCTTCCCTTTCCTTGTGGCCTTTCTCTTTCTCGTTGGAGCCTCTTTTGACTTTTCATCAGACTCCGATGAAGTTGGAGCTGCCACTTTCTTCTTTTGTTTTGGAGGTAGCTTCGTCTGTTATGTATTGACAAAGTGCAGAAAGGAAACGTTATCTACAGTTACCAATACAAGAGAAAAATGATCTGGATCGTGCACTGAAACAAAATAGTTAAAATGATCTCTTACTGACATTGATGTTGAATAAGCGAGCAAACAGAGCAATAACCTTTACTTTTCTTATTGGTATTAGTTTCAAACTGGTAGAGTAGATCACTAGATGGGAAGAACATTCGAGGAACCTGACCACGAGTGATGGATAATAGAAAAAATAAAGTCACCTAGAATACCTATTTAAGATATTTCCTCAAAAAGCTCGCAATAGGTGAACCGAAAACCGTTCTGTTCATTTTTTTAGGGGGACGGAGGGGGGACTGAACCTTTGGTTCGAAGGGGACAACAAAAAGGGGGCGGCGTTAAAGCTTAAGAACTTTCGATTTTTTCGGCAAGAATGAAATAGAACGAAATCCTGAATTTTTGACTCGATGTTACATAAAAAATAACAAAACAAACAATAAATCTGCAGACAAAGATTAGGCCACACCAAGTTAGTTCTTCGAAGCACGAACCCAACCGACCCTATTTAACGCGAAATGAAAATAAAATTTAAAAAAAACAGTTGTATTTCTTAAAAAAAGAAAGCATCGATTTTCAAAAACATCACTGTGTTTCCGTAGCAGTGCGCTCAATTAAAACGAAGTTTGAGAAAAAACGGATTCAGTCACTGCAAATCTTTATGTTTGACTTTGGTCTTTATCGATAAACCCATCCCCCCTTCCGCAACCACCAAACTTCCTGGCTAAGTGCCTGGTCACCGCAATAACTAACGACAGAGCTACCTTTACGAGTTAACATAATAACAGACGATGAAGCAGATTTGTATAAAATCATTAGTAACTGACAAAAGACCTGCATAATTTGTGTGTCACCACAATAACAGACGACGGACCTGTTTAATTTGTGTGTCACCACAATAACAGATGACAGAGCTCCTTTGTGAGTCATCACAATAACAGGCAACAGAGCTGCTTTGTGTATCATTACAATTACAGACGACAGAGCTCCTTTGCATGTTGTCAGAACAACAGACGACAGAGCTGTTTTGTGAAACATCACAATACCAGACGACAGAGCTGCTTTGTGTGTCACCACAACGGAGGACAGAGCTCCTATGCATGTTATCAGAATAACCGACGACAGAGCTGTTTTGTGAATCGTCACAATAACAGACGACAGAGCTCCTTTGCGACTCGTCATCACAATAACAGACGACAGAGCTGCTTTGTGAGTCATAATAACAGACGACAGAGCTGCTTTGCATGTCGTCAGAATAACAGACGACAGAGCTCCTTTGTGAGTCATCATAATAACAGACGACAGAGCTCCTTTGCATGTCATCAGAATAACGGACGACAGAGCTGCTTTGTGAGTCATCACAGTAACATACGACAGAACTGCTTTGCATGTCGTCAGAATAACAAACGACAGAGCTGCTTTGTGAGTCATAACAATAACATACGACAGAGCTGCTTTGCATGTCGTCAGAATAACAGACGACAGAGTTCCTTTGGGAGTCATCCCAATAACAGACGACAGAGGTCCTTTGTAAGTCATCCCAATAACAGACGACATAGCTGCTTTGCATGTCGTCAGAATAACAGACGACAGAGCTCCTTTGGGAGTCATCATAATAACAGACGACAGAGCTGCTTTGTGAATTATCCCATGCAATAAGAGACGACAGAGCTGCTTTGCATGTCGTCAGAATAACAGACGACAGAGCTATTTTGTGAGTCATCACAACAACTGACGATAGAGCTCCTTTGCGAGTCATCACAATAACAAAGGACAGCGCTGCTTTGTGTGTTATCACAATATTAGACAACAAAGCTCTTTTGAGTGTCGTCACAATAACAGACGATAGAGATGCTTTGTTTGTCTTCAGAATAACAGACGACAGTGTCTGTCGTCTGCTTTTTGAGTCGCCACAATACCTGAAACGATTAAGTAGAACAGCGCCGTTTAGTTACGATTTTAATTACCTCGCGGTGTGCAGCGATCAATTTGTTATATAACCTTAAAGGTCAAAAGAACAGAGGACAGTTTCGATTTTTTTGGAAAGAACGGAAAAAAGGAAATCTTGTATTTTCCTTGACTAGATGCTAGAATAATAGATATACATATAACAAGTAAAAAATCAGCAGCCAAAGATTACATGAAAAAGATGCAACTAATGCTTTCTTCCCATGAGACCTTCTAAGTCTCGAAAAGCCGAATTTTAGCGTAATACTTGGGTTTGGAACAGACAATGTTTTACAAGACAAAAATATATTTCTTTAACCAACCGTTTTAGATTTCACCGGCAAGATATCATCGTCTTCGTCCTGCACTGTTGCTGTTTCGATTTTCCTCTTCTCTGTTGACTTGCTCAAAGTATCCAAAAGGGTTGGCTGTGTAGTATCAGCTTTCTTGCCCTTCTTTGGCCTCGCAGGAGCCTTCTTCGAGACTTGTTTCTTCTGTGGCTTACCAGTTGTTTCGTCCACACCAGTGGAGCTTGTGTCCTCCGCACTTGCCAGAGACTCTACGTCCGCAGTGGAAGAAGCTTGAGGTAATTCCTAACAACAGAATGATATGGAATAAGATGTACAAACACAGAATTGCTAAAACAAACGTCGACGGGAAAACTTCACTAAATTTAGATTGCCTTTCTTAAAGAAAGATTTTGGGGACAACTGTTTGTCAATTTACAGTTATTTTAACATTTTTGACCACCACATGAAAAAACGGGGGTGGGGTGGCCAATGCAAACGAAAACATGTTTCAGGAACCTGGGACCCGAATTTGTTATTTTTGTTTCAATCGATGACAGTCCTTATGAGTTGGCTTTTGAGGGACTAAGTTTTTGGAATGTACGAAAACAGTCGGCTATGAATTGCGAAGAAAATATGCCGCCTCACAGCAATACCTACAACGGGAGGCTATATCGGCGTGTACGTTCTTGAAGGAACGGGAAAACAAGCCAATCTTTTGCTTTCAGAATAGTTCTACCCAAAAAATGCTAATATAGTTCACATCTCAGAGTTTCCTTCAGTGAAAACTTGCACATGGAAATTCTGTTTTGTTTGTCCTGCGGCTATTTTGTTTCCCAATTCTCGATACCATAAGGAGTAGTTGGAGCCTACGCGTGAAGTATGTGTTTTCTATCTGCAATCCAAGAGAATCGCATTATCTGAGCGTTTTCAATCCCCGATCCGCGTGCCAGAGCGAGGATAACACTGAAAACAATTTACAGTAAGAATGACAGTGAACAGACCTTCGTCTGCTTCTTCTTCGTTGGGGTTAACTTCTCGATGAGGGCCCTTGTAGCCATGACATCGCTCTTTTCTGACTCACTGCCACTGTCGGGAGTACTTGCAGAGTTCTTCTCCTTCTCATCATCGCTATCTAGCACAGGGACAGTTTTCTTCTTTGGTTTTCCGGGTTTCTTTGGCTTTTTGGCTTCTTTCTTCTTCCCGATATCAAAATCAGCATCATCGTCAGAAATTACAAACGAATCATCCTTTGTCGTTCCCTTGGCCTCAAAACTGTCCTCGTCCGAGCTAAAGGAGAACTTCGGTTGATTCTACAGGCAAAAAAAAAAAAAAACAAGTTTGGTTACTTTGTCTGAGCTGAAGCAAAATTGCCGGTTGATTCTACCGGTTTAAAATCGAGTTTGGTTCCTTCTTTCGCCAATACACCATTTTTCTAATGCCAATTTTGCTAGATCCATTCCTTCGTGACTTTTAGCCCCCACAAGGGAATGGATCTAGCAAAAATTTGCATTAGAAAAACGCTGCTCTAGAATAAGAATTTGTACATGTCTGTAGATCTGCAAACTGTGATCGGTTTCATTTACCTCCAGACACACAAATCCAAAACAAAGAAAGTTCTTTTTCTAAAGTCATGCAGGAATAAAATAGTACATTTTGATGTTACCATAAGCAAAGGAAGACCTAAACTTCGATATTTAAACTTTACGACTAATATTATCGAAGCGTTTTTTTGTGTGTCTAGTTTGTGACCGCTGACCATATACTCGCTTATTGGTTGTCCGAAATAAAATACAAAGAAATAAGAGGTAGCAGTATAAGCTGCTTTACTGGCAACGATTGTATTATAGCGGAACTGTGCCTTACAAAAACGACCATACTTTGTTGTTCGTTCGTCTATGAGTTCAAGGAATTCCTCTGAAATATTTAAAATTTGTTGTAGTATCTTTTCAGAACCGAGATTGCAGACTTTCTAACATTATGACGGAACATTACTCAGTATCACGGCGTGTCAAAGCTAATGGATCGGTTCCAAGTGTAAACGAATGTTGCTCGGGTTGGTTGACTTTCTTTACAAATTTTTTCAATCAACTTGGAGACTCTGATTGAAATGAGTAGGTGGTATTTTGACAAACTCACCTCTTAAACAACCGTAATGTTTGATCCTAATAGAACAGCCCTTCCTTTCAACAGGCTTCGCGCACTTCTTTGGATCTTCAAAAATTCCACAGTTTTTTATTTATTTAAATTTGACCATCTTTTCATGGTAATACTTTTTTTAAAACAGTGACAACGTTTCAAGATATAAAATAGGTTGTCTTATTGGAAACAAAGGTACTTATTTAGCCAAATTCTACCTTAATGGGAATCCAGCATTCCGCACGTAAGTTAAGGCGAGTCTCTATTTAACTGATTCACACCGGTTTACGTTAATATTCAGTTTCAACCAAATCAAAACTCCACGACTCTCAAGGCGTGAAAAACGAATTTGTTAAATTACAGACATGCAAGGTTATCCGTGAATCGTACAAGCACTGTTTAAAGTTTCGTGACTCGTACAAGCTCTAATTTAAGTTTCGTGACTCGTTCATTAAAGTTTCGTGACTCGTACAAGCTCTAATTAAAGTTTCGTGACTCGTATAAGCTCTGTTTAAGGCCACTGACCTTTGCCACCTTCCTCTCTGCCTGGCGGCGTGGCGGCAGCGCACTATCATCATCGCTGAAATCCAGGATCAGATCTTCCTCACTATCGGATTCAAGTATCTTCTTTTTCTTAGTAGCCGCCGCTTTCTTACCAAACCCATCCAGCGTAGACTGCTTTCTTGAAGCAGAAGAGCCACTCGAATTAGTGGAACTAGTAATTGATGTGACAGAAGATGGCTGGGACTTCTTTTTCATAGCCAAACGGTCCATCAGAGTCAACATTGGTTTTTCTTCTTCTTCTTGAAATTCAAAGTCTTCCTTGATCGTCTCTAGCACCTCCTTCGCTGCTTCACTCTTCACCTTCTTGGCAGCACCCTTTTTACTAGTTTCCTTTGCCGCTTTAGTCGTCTCCTCCTTCTTGTTCTCTTTCTCTGCCTTTTCGCTGCCAATCTCTTTAAAGGCAGCCTTGACGGAGGTTTGCTTGCGAGGTTTCGGTTTGGCGGCTTTCTGAGAACGACCTGATTTAGGTTTCACGGCATTCTCTTCTTCTTCTCTCTCTTGCTGCTCTAATCTCTGCAGGCCAAAATGATCGAATCATGTCAAAATAAAAAACTTTGTGCTAATACTGGAAGGCAAGTTTTTGGAAAAACTATTTCTATATCGTCGAGCAAGTTGGTTAATCACAAATCTTACTCAAGTGTTTCGCTTTCACCCAAAAATCACAGCAATGCAGTGATTTTATATGGCCGCCGGTTTCGGAGTTTTGTGAACCCCACACTCAACAAATGATTTCCAACTTACCTCCAGTTCTTCAAGGAACACATCTAAATCTGCCGTCCACAAATCTTCTGGAGTCTTCTTTCGCAAGATGTCAAGTTCTTCTTTCTACAAAAAAAAAAGTGGATTTGAATTTCGCAGCAGGATTTTATTTAGCAAATTATGTGAATTTAGCTGTATGAGACAACTGATTTTTTAAAAAATTAAAAATGTATCAGTTGAACTGGAATTCTGTATTGGCATTTTGTATTGCATCCCGATGAAATATACAAAAAACCCGCTTTAAGCGCATTCCGTGATATCATGAACAGAAATTATAGTCTGTATTGCTATTTTTGTATAAGTTACAATTATTGGAAAGCGTGAGGTTGGCCCAGTTGGTGAGATCTCTAATCGACTGCCAACAACAGAGTACAGGGTTCGATTTCCGGCCAAGTCGAGATTTAAACCTTCTTTTACCACAACGTGGTAATGGACAGGGACGTTAAGCCGTATATTTCTATACTTGCAAGCTTTCGCCACAACTGTCTGACGATCGCATATCAATGATTCCTAAAAAGCTGATTTCTTCAATACTTGAATCACGCACTGAATTAACTAAAATAAACATGTACATGCACATATAACAAATGGCGTGAATGCTGTGCACGAACGGCGCCCACATCACGTTCAGACTATCACACTACTCGGAAATTCTTTTGGAACACTTTTTCAAGTGCCGCACTGAACATCGCCTTTAGTTTCAGACGAAAAGTAAAAAAAGACACTTGAGCAACAGAAACACGATTGTAAACTATACACATTGCTATTTTCAAGGACGTTTCTAGGAAAGTCTAAACTCAAGGGTTTTCAAGTCGTTTTAACACTGGCCCTAAAAGGCAAAACTGAAACTGGCGTCGATTTTGTCTCAGCTCCATTCACAAAATCTAGATTCTTCACGGTAAGATTGTGGAAGCACAGCCACAGGAATCCGATATCACCACATAAAACCCAGCTCAAGTTTTGGATTATGTTCTTCAACAGGTATAATTCAACTGTCGTATACAGTAACTAAAAAATCTAACATTTTGTTCACACAAAGATTTGATTTTCCATGACTTTCCCTTACCCAATAGTTATAATCTTCCAAGGTTTTTAGGCCTGAATTTTTAAATTATTTGATAACTGCAATCTATATTTCTTACCTTATCATCCCTTTGCTTTAGCAGCTCGTCTTTCTTCTCTTTCGAAAGAGACCAAAGGGCCATGCCCAACAGATAATTGAAATCTGGTCCCCCTGTGGATGCCGATGAGCTAGCCACACTCGAAGCATCGTCTTCACTATCAACCGCTCCGCCGTCAGCTTTCAGTGACTCTTTCCATGTCTTGACTGGGTCTGAAGCATAGCCTCGCTGCACCAACATTACGATGAGGTCTCTCTTGGTTCGATTCTCTATAACAGTAAAATATCGTACGTTACCAGCTGTCTGTCTAAAGCCTAACAATTCTTACTATAGTAATAAATCAGCTGATAAATGAAAAAAAACCTTATCAAATTTGGTAGAGTTGGAATACTTTATAACATGATACAAAGGATATGCTTTGAACCACGAACCACCTGCTAATCAGATGTGTACAGAAATTAGATCTACATTTGTCAGTTTTAAGTGCAGCGATTTTCTTAAGCCTTGAAGTGGAGAGGGTACCGCAGCAGCCCTTCCATTTTCATCAAAAACTACTTCCAAGACTGACTTTTCCGTCTGGAAAAGAAGGTACAAACACTCGGAAACTAAAATACAAATTAACAGAGTGCCAGCTTTAAGAGTCCATAAAACTCACCAATCACAATTTCCCCATCAATCTTCTCAAGGATGAACCGAGCTTGGTTTTCCAGTTTTGTCGCCTCTGCTAACAGCATCGTCTCCAGATAAGTCTTGCGTATGCGGTACCTATCCAACCTTAAAGTGAAGAACTCTTTCATAATAGCTTTGGTGCTATCATACTTGCGTAAACAGCCATCTGCGTCAAACACCACCTGATGAAGTACAGTGGGAAGTATAAATGAAATAACAACGAGTAAATCGAAAACCGAACCAACAATAAACTAGTTTCACAACTCAAACTTGTAATTAACTATTTTCATTTGAAAAACGCTTTACACTTGGTGCTTTGTTTGTCTAGAATGCTGTGTTGTTGTAACTGATTGTCAACTTTAAGATATGATTGTACTGACCATGTTGGAGGTGTTGCAAGTTGATTCCAGTTTGAATTTCTTGTGAAGACCAAATTGCTCTGCTTCAGCCAGCTTTTCCTCAGCCATGGTGACAACAAACCGAACAGTGGTGTCTGTGTGGTATTCCTTGTAATCACTGTAATGAAAACAAACTCAAAAGTCTATGTTGCACTACCACTAACTTGGTTACTGAATTGACGCACCAATCACAACTAATAACTAGCTCAAAACTATTTCCCAGACACACCACCATTTTATCCAGCTTATATGTAAACCTTGGGCTTTATGTTTGCAAGGAGTTTGTATGTATGCTTATAATTGGGAGCAGGGATCAATATTCGTTACTTGATATTCGTTTCAGCAGGGCAAGGAGGTCTCGCTATTCTTGCTTCAAGGAAACTTAACTTTCAAATTTCTGCAGAACGGGTTATTTGCCATTCATAACTAATCTGATATAAAGACAAACGTTGAACATAGCTGATAGTCATCACATGTCAATTAACAACAAGCTTAAGTATCTGCAAGAAAGCTTTTTTTGCAGGAAACTCAAACACACAGTTCTGGAAGTACTCGAGTTATAATTTTCCTTTCTGCCTTTTTGTCAAAAAAGACCAACATCAAAACTTAAGTTGTTATTAAGTTTGCCGAGACTTTTTCTTTTGTTGGCAGATACTCCATGCGAAATGGCCACGAATGCATCCTAAAAACAAACTCAAATACTAACACTAATAACTAATAATACCGATGCTAATAACAAAGAACATAACCTGACCTCAACCTTTGTAAGATTCAATGAAGGTTTTTAAAATTTCGAACTAATAGGACTAGATTACAACGAAGGCGCATCCATGGCATTTCCGCATGGAAATTATACAATTTTGTCCAAGATTTATTTTGAGGTGGCTGGGAAATGCCTTCTAAGTATCGCTTGAATGTCCCGCTGACTTTTGAGCCCTCGATCCTGTGCTAATAAGAGAAATTATATAATCTGAAATTGCTGCACAAAATAATACACGAGTCTTTTCATGTTGGGCTTTTTTTATTATTATGAGATGTCACTCGCCGGCGGGACGAACTCTCAATTTGTTTTACTCGTCCGTACATGATATAGATCGTCCAAGACGAGTGTGAACATGGATCCCTGATCGGGAACGGGGGTTGGGGTGGGGCATAGTACTCATAACCCGGGAGGTGTATAAAAAGAACTACAACCTGTTAAGACAGCTAAGGATTCCTTGGACGAAAAGATATATTAAGTACCAACAAAATTGCAGAAACTAACTTGATGGAACTTACGTGATTGAAGGTGGAACCTTCTCTGTTCCGTGCAACATTGGTTCCAGTACATTCTCCTTGTAGGTCTGAACCCAAACACCAACTGGCAGTTCTTCAATTTCGATGGTCGTTGTGTCAACAACATTAACGACTCCTCTGATTGTGAACTTCTGGGCTTCAACCTGAGTGACACTGCCCACAAAGTTCTTGTACGATGGCATCTGGGGGAAACAATACACATTACTGACGAATTTATGGTTTCAGTGCATTTTTTATTCAGTGTAAGCTTCCACAAGCAGACAATCTAAACAGCCCAAAGGGCCTGTTTTCTGTTCAGAGTGTCTGCCAATGATACCTTCGTGTTTATGCAATAACTTTTCAAAAATGTTTTTAGTCTTGTTGTCAGGTTGACAATCGAAACGGTTAAGCGACAAAATGCCCGAATCAAAATGCA
>JAOBYF010009016.1:0-13457 GCA_025403605.1 Parazoanthus darwini
TGGCGAAGGGCCCATCATTGCCTTCGTCTCCACTACTTCTTCTCGTCCCAATCTCCCCTCTTCAAGTTTGCCATAAAAATACCAACAGGAAGAGACTGGGAACGAGTCAGTCTCAATCCGAACTCGTTAGCACTTAGTTTTAGCAGATATAAAGTAAGATATTTATTCAAGCAGTGTCCTCCCCTTTCACAACGAGACCATGCACTGGCAAATGAACCGATTACCTCGGTTTAAAATCTTTATCCCTTTTTTATCAACAATAAGTAACAGCCGCGCAAATACTTCCATCTCCGTGTCTCCAGCTCTGTTATTGACGGTTTTAAAAGGGATTCGGCTTTTTATATTTGAAGACAAAAATCTTAAGGTGTGTTAAATTTCAGGTCTAATGTCTTTACGAGTTTTGAAAATTTAGCTTAAAATATATCGATAAAGAAAATATCCAGGTATTTTCCAAAACGGTCTTGGTGGAAATCTGTATATTACCACAGGTGCAACAAAAAAAGGCAATTAAACCCCCGGATAGCAAATTTCACGTTAGTAACACATTTCTCACTGTCGTTCATTCAGTTTCGTGCAAAAGAAATAAAATCGTCCGCCTTTTTGTTGAGCACGCCCGAATTCTTACCATGCAAAGGCCCTATTACACAAGTCAACCTGCAACGACGATTTTCCGCGCAACCATGTTCCGTGTTGCGTTGCAAGTTTTTAAAACCTATTCAAAAACTCGCAACATGTTGCCGGGCTCCGTGTTGTGCCGAAAATTGTCCTCGGTGACATGTTACGCGGGAACAATTTTTAACGCAATATTGTTGCGCGGAAAATCGTCGTTGCAAGTTGACTCGAGGAACACGGCCTGAACGACTCACAGCATGGATTAGGTCGGGCCAGCTTAGCGAGCTCAGAGTTCTAAACTGAACACAAGAAACTCATGTACTTTACACATCATTTCATTTCAGCGCTGGAGCAACGACACAGCACCAATAAATGAGCTGAGGACAATCGCCACTCTAAAGCCGTTTGTTGAATTCTGTTACAGGACGAATCGAGTGACACGAGAACTGCTAGAAAGACTGACAGGAGCATCGCTCCCATGTCATCAAATATAAGTAATGACATGTGAATACAAGTTTAAAAATCGTTCCATGAGAATCATGGGTATTACAGTTCCTTTAATATAACTTATGGAAAATATATTTATGGTTTGCAGTGTTAAGTTATAATAAACAAAATTCAATTATATTACTCTACCTGGATTTGTATTGCTCTCTTCTCAACAATCGTTTACAAAGTTTCAGCGTGATGAAATGAATCACCATCAAGTGAAGATAAAAAGGCATCTTTTGCTTGGGAGGGAAGAGGGGTGGGGGTGGGGTGGGAAAGATAAATATCAAGTTAAAGAAAATTTGCTGCTTTTTTGCTCCAAATATAATTTGAAAAATCCAAGATGGCGGCCACGATTTCAGATAAGATTTCTAATGTCGAACTAAGTGTGTTTTGTAACACCGGTCATATGGCCGAATCTTTGGATTAAGAAGATAAAATTTGGGGACACTGACTCACATGCTCACTGGCTCATGACCCATTAAGGTGACTGAACACAGTTGTGATTTAACTGATTACCTGTTCTACTGTACATAATGAGACAAGCCATAGTTTGGTACAGTTTGAAGTATTTGTGACTCTGTCCGTTTCCATGGCAACGCAACAGTTCGAACAGAACCCAAAAAAATGTAATGTTTTCTATTTTCCGATAAAAAAAAACTACTCACCAAATTTTTATTTTAATTTGCACAGTTTTTTAAGGTGAATGTGACGTTTCCATAATATCAAGTTCACATGTTTGCGGCAGACAGATATTTGTATATTTACAAAGATATGGTTCTCTGAATTCTGAGTTATATTGACGATACCCTCAGTCAGATTTTTTTGATGTTGAACTGTTATATACGATTTAACGACATTTGCGATTAAGAGCTGTGAAATTAACCAGTAATCTAGCCGACACTTAATTTTTCCAGAATGATTACTCCAAGTATAGCATCTATCATTAAGGTGTTGCAGTCTCCAGATATCTGCTAGATTCAAGCCAGTGCATAATTCATCAATGGAACGGATTATTTTGGCATTACAGCCTATGTCCTTTTCTCCACATTTGTCTTTCTCACTGAGCGAACATTTGAAATCTCCAGCGATTACAATAATTTCTGTGAAAAACCCCCGCAATCGGTTTTGTATATCTTTTTTAAAATGAATTTGTTGAGACTGGACATTCGGGGCGTATATGTTTCCAAAACAGAATTTTGTATTACCAATTTTCACTTGGGGAATGATGAACCGGCCAGGTTTGTCTTTTGCGATCTTAACAAGTTCAAAATTTACGCTGGGTTTGAAAAGAAACATAACACCTTTACTTTGATTTGAGCCAATGCTTACAAAACCTTACTTCCCCGTTCGGACTGCCAGGAATTCTCCAGAGCCTCACTGCAATACGTTTCTTGAAGGAACACAACATCAAATTTATTATCGTGTAAATCCTACGTTTCATAGGCTCATTTAGGCCCCTTATATTTAACGAGATACAGCTAAGATTCATGATGAGTAAAATCTAGCTAGACGACGTTTCACACCTCTTTCCGTCGAAGTTTACTCTTTTGTTTTATGAAAGAAATTTGACTGGTTATTGGTGCTGCCAGAACCGCTAGGTGCAAATTATGAGAGACTGATGATAAACCGGATAAATAGTACCAAACGCCCTTTGACAAACATGCGACAAGAACAACAGTACACAAAATAATACAGGCAAATCATGGGAACACGAAAACATTTAGAATAAGATGACACACGTGTTGTTTGGGAGTTTGTGTTTTGGAGTCTCTCCGGACAGTGTCAAAAATATACTAATGTGCCGGAATTCTTAAAACAAAATAAGACTGTCTCAGTTGAGGTTAAACCGAGAGAAAAACAAAAAAGAAAATATTATTTCCAATTCTGGTTAGAAATGAGCAAAAGACGATCTTGAAAAACGTTTCGAAAGACATCCACAACAAGTGAAAAATAAACAAGACTTGGATCTATAGAGTTCATAGTTGAATATCCGTGCTTCTTGAGAGCTATGAGTTTAATTTTTTGTAGATCTTCTTCTCCTTTCACTCTTACAGCTTGCCCTGTCTTCTGAACTTTTACAAAAATCTTTCCATCAGTAGTATATGCGTTGCAATAGCCCAATTGGTTTTTTCTCTCGCGGACTTTCGCGAAAAGCTTTTTCGTTGTGTGGGTGAGGTTTTCGTTAATGAATACGCTGCTGGTGCCTTGTATTTTGGTGGTGTTAACGTCCTTCAGTTTGCGGCCTGACCAATGAAAGTTCTGCTTTAGTTCATGAGAGAAAAACTTAACGACTATCGGAAGGGCCAGCACTTTCTTTTTGGTGTTAACTCTGTGGGCTATATCGATGTCTTGTGGCTCGATATCGATGTCGATTTCTGGTCCCAAATCAATCACAATTTGCTTCACGTCTTCCCCCGGTTTCTCGGGTATTCCATGCACTTCTAGGTTGCGCTTTCTAGTGTATTGTTCTTGATCAAGAACGAATTCGAGTTGCTCAATTCAAGTAAAGCAAATCTCGGTTCCACTTCATTTTCACTCTGATCCAGAGCTCTTTCAAGCTTTATTCTTGCTCTGTTTTGTCTTCTTTCATTTGTTTCAACTCTGCCTGGGCTGTCAACTTGAAGGAGTTGAGCTCACCGGATAATTCAGAAAAGCGGCTGTCGATGTGAGAAGCAAGATTGTTCAGCGAATCGTAAATTTCGGCGAGTGTGATATCGCCTTGACCGCCTTCGGTGTCGCCTAGTTTCTCGATTTTACGCGGTTTTCTTTCTTTTTTAATACTTTCTGTGTTGCTGGAGCTACTGGATCTCTGTGCTTTTTTGGCATAGTTTAAGTGCTTTTTAACAAGTTTTTCTTCATCCCTATATCGACTTTGCAGCCCGAAGATCCGGAGCAAAATTAAATGCGTCCGCACGCTATAAAGTCACACCAGTCCTCCCTCTGTCAGAATTAATTTTTTTTGTCTTTGGTGATTGAGTCGTCGTCTCCTCTAAAACTATGCAAAACATAATGAATTTGTAATGAACAGATTTAAAGCAAACTTAGAAAAAGTTATACTTTAGCATTGCTTTGAACTTTCTCCGTTGCCACGGACACAGCTAAAATCTTCACGAAAACCCCAAAAATCTAAACTTCAATAATTTAAATTTTCTGTTGCCAAATCTTTGTTTTATATCTGTTATCTTTCTGATATATTGTCCCTGTGAATGAATGCTACACAGAAACTGTCAAAACTATGATCAGCCACCCTAAATCTTTCATGACCAATTGACTCATGATCCATGGACTCATGACCCATTGACTCATGACCCATTGTCTCATGACCCATTGACTTATGACCCATTGACTTATGAGCCGTTGACTCATGACCCACTTATTTATAACCCATTGACTCATTACTCATTTGCTTATGACCCATTGACTCACGACCCGTTGGCTCATGACCCGTTGACTCATGACTCATTGACCAACGACCCATTGACTTATGACCCATTGACTCACGACCTATTGACTTCTGAACCAGGTTAGGGCTTATTCACAGCACTCAAACTGACAATCAGAATTTTTAATTTGTGTTTTACTTGTCCATTTTTTGATGCTAGGGTTGGCGTTTGGGTTTTGATTAGGATTGAGGTTAAATTTAGGAGATGACTATAGTATTTTTGAACTGCGACACATGACCAATTGACATATGAAAGCTGCCTAACTAGCTGCATGACCTTCTGCACAAATAACCCAGTTAACACGGACAGTGCCATCGGGGCAGGACTCCCAACTTTATGGCGCGGGGTTACTTATCGAAAAATGTCAACTGAACTCCTAAAAGAGGTAGTAAAGGTACCAATCAAAAGCGCACATGCAGACGTTTCAACCAATTTAATGAAGCTAAAGATAACAGCATCAAATAGCTTCCACACTGGCAGCGATTTTATGTCGCTGCTTGTATGATACTGAGGAAGTACCGCACTGCAAGCAAATGTCAAAAAATTTCTTCTTTGGCACCCTAAGCGGTATCAAACCCTTGAATTTTTTTATCCCAAAGAGGTACGACAAGCAACTCCTCCCCAAAAGGTTGGGAATCCCCTCCCCCCCTCCACTGCCATCCTGATTCAGATTGCTTGTTGTAGTTTATAAATGAATAGAATTATACTGAAACTCAGAGAGAACAAATCTAGACCATGCAATTTTAGTTTATATACTTGATGTAATATGCAATATCCCAGACTTCCCGGCAATTAGCACCGTCATATCACAGGTTAATCGCTGAAAAAGAACTGCTGCCGTCGTACAAAGTCAACAAGATGTCACTTTCAGGCAAGATATTATCATATCAAGTTTCAAAATAAGACAAAACATATATCGATACATTTCACGTAAAAATAAAATGGTAATTTTGATATACAGACCCTTTTTCCCAATAACTGAACAAGACTGAGTTAGAGAACGCGATAATTTGAAATATAAATTTAATCAGAGGGTAAAAAATTACAGAAAACGTATTTAGACATTTCGCAACGGTATGCATGCATTTCGTGGCTCAGAGTCAGTGTTGATAATTTTAGCATTTTACCAGCTAGATATAGCTTCCTGTAACTTAACCTACTTTCGCTCTCGCGTATACATGTGCAGGTATTTCAGTTCATGGCCAATGTCAGAACCACACCATTTAATTTGAAATACCTAAGAGTTCATTTGCAATGACAAATACAATCAAACCTTTTTCTCGAAGTCTTCGTATCACAGATGTTCTTGTTATTTTCAGTCGTCAGTCTTTCACGTTGCAGGGCGCAGTCCATCGTGCTTCTGACTAATATAGCAGAAAAAAGCCCTAATAATTCAATTCTGTTTACCAGGCCTAACTAAATGAAAGTAGAAAGTACCAGCGGAGTTGATCATAGACCAGCCAAAGAACAAGTCTTACAAATTTTCAGCCCTATCGCAGCATCGTTTTCTGAGAAGTGCCTCCAAGTTCCAATAAAGAAGTAAACTGACCCAGAGGCCATATGCGTAGATAATCTCGAGAGTTTTCAACCTTTTAATGAGTTTATTAAAGAACATATTGTTATTACTATATAACAAACGTAACATCCTCTTGACCAAGTCAACAGTATGATGCATTGTAAAACACCCGAAAGGAAAAACATGGCTTCTGAAGACAAGAAAAGTGGAAATCATGCACAGGCATCCAAAGGAGTGTCCGAAATTTTCGTGAGAAAACTGTTAAAATAAGTGAAGAAATTTTTGTTTATTTGTCTTGTTAAATGGTAATATTGACGAGAAACCCAATTCCCCCACAACCAGTTCTTGCAATTACGAAATTCCTTCGTATCAGATCTTTTTCTGCCCTGCATGATAATAGAATATATTGTGTCACTACTTCAGTTCTTTTGGCTGTAGAAATCATGATAAACATGCAAGTTTACAAACGCAGATATTTAATGCAGCTGAAATCAAAGGCAGATAATCAGTAATTGATCAATCTATCAATCAATCTTTTACTCCATCACTTTGAATTACATAACAAAAAATCGAAAGTATAATACACAAAGGTGATGAGGAATCTAAAGAAAAACAGTGTTTCTAACAAATATAGACCCTTAAATCGGTCATAAAATTATGTTAATTATCCATAAATGTGTAACATTACAACAATGTTTTGTACTAACAAAAATGTTTGAAAACTATCTAAACTTTTGTGATAAGAATAAGAGAGCTTTTGTTAATCTAGTAGTAGTAGTTTCACTTTTAGTTTGTATTTGAATCCATTTATAATAAAAGTATCCTTTTTATACAATTTTTAAAATCAATAGGATACCTATATTCTGCATGTGCAATTTTGTAAAGGCTTTCATGCAGCTCTGGCTTAATCGAATAGTTCAGGGCTGATAGCAAATTTGAGTTCAGAACTATTACTATTGCACGTAAGCATTTCAATCAGTTCATGCAAGAGCGCTTTTACTCTCTTTTTTTTATCAAAACAGCTGAGGTTGTAAATGAGCGTCCTCAAATTTTCATGGTGTGGATCTCAGCCCCTAATGTTCTTAAAAGTGTTTTTTGATATTTTTGGAAATTTGTCTGTACAAATAAATTCAAAAGCTATTAATGCCAATATCCATCGAAATCATAAATGTAGCCAAACACGTTGTTGTCGTCTGTTTATCAAGACCAAGTGTGACATAGCTCTGCTCTCTTGCGATATCTGGTAGGGGTTTTATGTTCTAGCTTCGAAATTTATAAACATATTTCTTTTCTTAGTTTCAATCTGAGGTGTGTTACAGAATGCTATAAAAAATGGCGTTTCCAGCCGCTTTTAGTCCTTCAGTAGAAAAGGCTCTGTATTAAATTTATCTAATATAATGCGTTTGTACAGTAGTACCTATTATATTCATAAGTAGACTAATATTTGACTTCCATCAAATAGTTCAACACATTTTACATAAACTGATGTAGTTCAAGATATTGAGTGTAAGCACTTTAGTTATGCATTTATTTCTTCCTTTTTCTTTTCCTAATCTTGTTTTGGCTTCCTTTTGTTGTACCAAAATTGGATGACTTTCATTTGGTTCTAAAGTTGTTTTTTCAATTTTACTATATTACGTATAAATTTAGATTGTACTTGTAAAAACAATGACAACTGAATTTACAAAATATGAGATATGTCACTGATTCAAACAGTTTTCCAAATTCTTTGCTTGGCAAGCAGTAATATTTTCTCTACTAACTGACTTTGCACAGGTTTTATTTCTGCACTTGGACTATTACTACTATTAATATTATTACGTCTATAAACCAGTAGAATCAATTAATCTAGTCTGGGTCCTCGGTTATGACCTCTTCTTCGGTTTCAGTCTGTAAAACTAAACCTTATTATATATTCGAGACACTTTCGCCAGTGCAGTGGTAGTTGAACCAAGAAGAAGAGAGACAATTAATGAATATGTTTTAAAGATCAACTAATATGTTTTTGCTAAGTAAAACTCAACAGTCCGCAACAAACACACCATTCATCATTTCTTTAAAAAAACATTTTTTTATTCAATAAAAAACTGATCTGTTTTAAACTTTAAACGTTTGTGATCTAACTACTAAGTGACCTGGTTTCAGGTCAAAAAGACATGACCCGTACAGTTTGTCTGGTTCTCAGCAAGCCGTGCTTTGAAGTAAGGCATGAGATACTGTTTCTTTAGCTTAAGGCAAACAATCCTTTTGAAACGTTGAAAACAAGCTGATTTTGAAACATAACTAGCCTAATTTACCAGCTAATTGTATGGGATTTCTTGCTCTCTTTAAATCTCTCATCAGGTTTGATATGTACAACGAGATAGGTATAAAAAACACGGAATTGATTATTATTGGTTATATCTCAATGGCGAGAAAGTCTAAAGTGAAACCTTTAAGCTTGTGGTAGTCTACACGTCTTAGTCTCGAGCTTTGCCTAAAATTAGACTGGGTCAGCTTGAGAATAGCATAGTGTATATACATATTCGATGTATATAATTTAAGGTAGAAATAACTTTTGAGTTTTTTTTTTTTAACAAAATAAGTCAGCAGAGTTAACAAAATCACTGAGAGGAATAAATAATTCTGTACCTCGAAACCGTACTGATGACTTATAAAACTACCGGTATTACAATAAATTATTACTTGATTAATAGAGAAGAAATTTTATAAGAAAACATGAGCTGTCGAACGTACAAACTGAATTTTTAGTTAATCTTAGTGTGTGTAATCGTCTTCAGTTTGCATAAGGATCATTTCATAAACATGTGTTAACCTTTCTCACACAGTTCAAACTCTTTAGTTACACTTTTAGCCTGATAAAAACTCGAACACGTAGATCCAGAGTGCAGAACATGGGTAGTTTGACATACAAAAAAGACCTAGCTGGTTGAATTGCCGTTTACACAATAACTCAGTTATTACAGACAACGCCATCCTCAATAAGATTTCTTTTAGAAATAAAAATTGCAGTTTTTATATTAAAACTAAATCTAAAAGAGAACAAATCTGAAATTTATATACTTCATGTAATACAGCACGTCCCAGACAACCGTTTTGGAATTGCCAGCGCTGTACTCTCATACCACAGGTTCGTGAGTCGCTGAAAAAAACTACCGCCGTTGTACAAAGCTAAGAAGACGTCCTTTTTAGGCAAATTAAACACTGTTTTGACTTTGAAAAAAACCCGAAACATTAATGGATACAACTAGCTTAAAATAAAACGATAGTATTGATATATTGACCCCTTTTCTGAACAACCAAGCAAGTCGGAATCCGAGGATGGGATAATTTGAAAAGACTTCACCCTGCAAAATTAACTTGATCAGAGCGTTAAAAGATAACAAAGAGTTTATTTCGATGCTTCGTAGCAGTACGCATGTAATTTTTATCTCAGAGCGTCAGGAGTGTGGTGTGGTGATAATTTTAGCATTTTACTCTCTGGATATACCTTCCTGTAAGTGTAACTCAATCCACTTTCGCTCTCGCATACATGTACTTGTAATCAAATGGCTGATGTCAGAGCCACAAAGTTTGAAAAAAGCGAAAGATTTCACTTGTAACAAAAAATAGAACTATGACCAAACCTTTTCTCGAAGTCTTGACGCCACGGGTATTTCCACTTGATTTTCCTGTTGTTTTCAGTCACTAGCCTTTCATGACGTAAAGCGAATCCAACTCAATCGTGCTCCTATAATTTCAGTTAAGAATTTACGGACAGCAGATTTCTAAGATCTCTAAATTTTTATAGCACAGAAAAAAACAAGCCCAAATAATTACATAAGTCCGTTCTGCGCAACTAGGTTACACTAAAATAACGTAAAGGAATCAGCTTAATTGAGCTGGATATAGACTAACGCAGACCCAATTCTTAGGATTTTTCTGCCGTATCACAGCATCGTTTTCTTAGAAGTGCCTTCTAGTTCCACTAAAGGCATAAATTGACCCAGAGGCCATATGCGTAGATAATCGAGTTCACAACTTTTTAATGAGTTTACTGAAAAAACAAACTGTTATTACCATACAACAACCATCTTGACAAAGTCAACAGTATAATGTATAATAAAACTCCGGAAAGGATAAACACAGCTTCTGAAGACAAGAAAAAATTATAATACGGAACAGATTTTGAATTCGTCCAAAGGTCGTCCTGTCCGGGAGAAAACTTCTAAAAATAAATTAATAAAAACTGCTAAAATATGTGACTGTCAGCCGTGTCGAGTTCACTTGTTATCTTCCTGTATTCAAAAAATAGAGTGATCATATCAGTGTGAAAAAAGCGAAGTACCGCGCACTCTTCATTTCTTGTCCAGGACGAACCTAAGTGAACAGGCAGGTTTTACGTTCGTAAAGCTTGTTCTGAGTTGCATTCATTAAAGTTGCCTTTCCTTTTTGCACCTTCTGTCGTGGAATTTGATTCCTGTATACCCCCATGCAAAATATATCACTGCTTTAAACATTCATTTCTCTAACAAATCTTAAAAGCATATGGCACAACGTCTGCAAAGGTTTTTAATTTACGCACACATTTTTAAGCAAATGAAGGATCATCGCAGTAAAGTACGTTACGCGCACATATTTGACTAAAACTTTGCTAAAGAATGTCGCCTCATTATTTACTCTTGCTCCATCTAAACATCTAACCAAATAACCATACAATAGTTTTCTATTAATAAAATGAGCTACGTTGTTAGAATCTACACTCCACCATCTCATATAAAAAAAAATCTGTGTGCATAGTTAATACTTAGCAAAATGAACTGCCTTTGCTCATGCTTCACCAAAGCTATTCTGATTGCTACACTGATTTATTCCTTCTCTGCTGAGCAGCAAAGATTCTCCACTCCTTCTCCTGACTCTCCCCTTTCCCACCCTCCACAAAAATTTGTAGAAGTTCCAGCTGCCAGATCAAGTTTTCAATTCTACTAACAAACATAAGATTCTTCCTAAATACTAGACCCCCCTCCCCCCCAAACACATCCCCCTTGACACATACCTCTTCCGCGACCCCCAAGGCAATGACTGATCATGAAATATTGTTGAAATATACACATTCAGTTTAGGAGCAAACAACTTCGTAAATTTATTTAGTAGGCGACTGAACATACGTGCAAAAAATTAAGGGTTCCCCATAGTTGCTAATTTTTCAGACAATACGAACTATGTAGACAGATCTTTTTCGATCCGATTTTCAAGAAGTGTAAAGCCTGTGTTCGCGAGCCATACTCAAAATCCCCCAAACTTCCGCCGTCACAATCTGATTCAGTTTGAGACCAGGAAAAACCGACGGAAACCCTGTTTTTGTGCGGTCACTTTTCCGAGATATCTACCTCAAATGAGCGCAGAAACTGTTGATGACGTATGCAATTATGTTTTTTTAGAATTGCAACATAGCATTTTTAAAAATTGTCGGACTATGTTATACACAAAGTAATCACAAAATCCCAAGGGGAAAGTACAAAACAAAGCTGTTCCTCTTTCCCTTCCCTACCACAATGATTAGATCAATAAAAATAGAATCTAATTGTAACAGCAATTGCTGCAGCTCTCTCTATATAAGAGAAGGAACGCCATGCTTCGAAAATCCAAACTGAGCTTCGATCGTCTTCGACCCTCTATCGACACAAGAGCCTCTTATTAAGGTAAGTTTATCGTCACTGTTTTGTGTGTGTAATACCTACAAGATTTGACTGTTTTTCTTATTCAATGATCTGTTTACTCAGTCTGGCAGATTACTTGTAACTGTAACGATCTTACTTGTCAGTGTCTACTTTTTGTGTTGTTCTGTGCTAAAATAAACAAAATAGATATCTTTATTTAATGTGGAAGCATTCTCAGCTTACCAGGTAGCTAGTCCTCGCCTGTTCTTCCTAATACTGAAATAATAACAAGTCAAAAAAAATATAGATATTTAAATTCCCAGCTGGCCCAACGTACTCCATTTGGCTATTTACAGACGTGGCCGACTTGAGCATAGATTTGAGTGGAGACTGGGCCCGAGCTCGAGTTCACTTCATTTTATCGGTTTATTGAATTTAATTGTTTATTCGCTCGCTTCCTTTTTACTTATTTACTTGTTTATGTAATACTAAGTCAATAATTTGTCTTGTTTGTTTTGTTATTTGTTTTTGTTAGCTAATTTCTTACAAATGAATTGAACTCGCTTTACTTAAGATCTGTTGCTTTAATTTTCCTAGCAGATCAAAATGAAGACACTAAATCTCGTCATTGGAGCAGTTGTAATTATAACTGTGCAAGAATTGGCTCTTGGGAAGCCTTTAACAAAGAGAACACCGTTTGATATAGTGCAAGTTTATAGCAAGAGTTGCCAATTGACGAAGAGGGCACCACAAACCTTAAAAAACTATGTAAGTGCGTGGACATCCAATTCATTACACATAAAGGGGGCGTATAAAACGGTATTAAATGCGAGACGAGAGGGCACCACAAACTTTGTTCAATTATGTGAGTGCGGTAGGACTATTATCAAAAAGAAGAACCGTAGCTTAATTGTTTTTGCTGGATAACCTAAAAGTTATCAGCTCTGGAGACATGCTGGCTTAAACCTAAAAATCTTGAGAATTTCAGTACCAAGTGACGTAAAATGATTAAGGAAATTGAGTACCGGTAGTTAAAATTGGAAAGTGGGCGAGAATGCCGGAGGGGGGGGGAGCGTTTTTACCTTTTGTTGTTGTTTTATGGCGCAAGTTCTCCTTCATAAGACCTGGGCTTAAATTCGTTTACAGCAAAGTTTGTGCCAGTCATCTTGCCGCGAGATGAATCTCTTGAGAGGCGCAAAGATGAAAGTGAAACCATCTCTCACCACTACTATGACAATGTATAGGAATATTCGTGGTAGCTTATATTCGGAAAAGCGCCGTACAACTGAAAAAGTATATCCGGTGAAATGAAGCACGTTTGCAAATCAGTGAAAGTTTTAATGGACCAATATCCCTGACAGTGAGGGAAGATTAGAGCAAATACGGGTTAATTAGAGTAAATGAGAGCAGATAATGGTAGATAAATATTCTGTGTTAATATGTAAAGCTCATGGCTCGTTTGTTTCTTCATGATCTATGTGTTAATGTTTCTTTTGCTTACCAGTATTTGCAAAGATAATAAAACATATATATTTCGTAGCAAACGCTACCTCTTAAGTAATGTATATGAACTGATATGAGTATCAGTATGTATATGAACTGATATGAGTATCGTATCAGTTCACATACATCACTGAAGGGGTAGCGTTTGCTACGAAATATATATGTTTTATTATCTTTGCAAATACTCGTAAGGAAAAAAAACATTAACACATAGATCAGGTAGATAAATAGAAGGCTACATAATAGGATTTC
>JAOBYF010009127.1:0-13454 GCA_025403605.1 Parazoanthus darwini
CAACTCCCATAATTGAAGTAAATTTTGTAGAGTATGAGTGTAGGCATGAACCGTATCTATATCCCATCCTCGGCGATGGAACGAGGCTTCAATCGCTCATACTGTGACATCATTTGTGTACTTCTCGTGAAACCACTATGACGTCTGTCGTGAGGTTCTTTCACCGAGGTAAACCCCACGTATCAAGCTTGTGGACCTTTTTGCAGAAACCATCTGTAAGATAACCAGTACAGAGAGAACTTACAGTTTTATCCCATACATTTGCTTTATTTGGTGACACGCTGTTTGATCCCATACATTTATTGTAATTTGAAACCGCGCGACATGATCTTGTACACTTGCAGCAGCATCCGTAACGGCTGATTTCAGTTTGTTTAGAGTGTTCGAAAAATATCCGCCATAAATACTCTGTTTTCCAGTCTGAGAACTCCAAAACACGAAATAGAGAAAGTCGGATTAATACAGTTTACTAATTTCACGCCTTTTGTGTTGCCTTGCGTAATTCTGTGGGGATTTTGTCTATGGCGAGCGTCATTAGCCAACCGTCCCAAGGAGGGTATTGCTGAGTATGCCTTTGTAAGTCGTGTTCTCTTTTGTTTTTAATATTGTACGATCGCCTGTGGGCCCGCACATTTCGTAAAACGCGGTATTCCTGAAACACTAGCCCCAGTCCTAGCACCATCCTACTGCGCGGTCAAATATCCAAAATGGCGATTCACCCAGGGACGGGAGGGGTTTGAGGATTTTTTTTCTGGCCTAGTGGATATCATCTAGATTGTCTCTCCCACAATTTTCATCCAGCAGATAGGTAAGATGTCATTTTATTCGGATTTCCAAAGTATTACTAGCAAAACATATTCACAGATGTTGACGTATTCTTTTGTTTTTCAACAACACATGGAACACCCGTCATTGAACCAAGTCACGAACAAATATATTTGCATACACAAGCTTGGTAGAAAAAACTTAATATCTTCGTTTACTGTTTGCGGCAGTCTTTTGACCGTAACTATACAAAAACGGAAACACTCTCTCGTCCATCGCAAACTATAAACGTGCGATCTAACGGTCCTCGGACGAAACAGTAAGAGAGATGAAGAGAAAAAGAAAAAAAAAAGAATAAAAAGACTGCGGAGTGTCGACTTTGTCCGTTTATGGCAATCAGAAATTGTAGCACACAACTTTAACAGAAGCCCAAACTGCAGTCATACTCGGCTTGGTTTTCTGAACATTGTTCAACCGTTGATAGACTGACATTCGTCTGAGAAACTTCAAACTCAACTGACCAGATTTCTGTGCGGAGAAACAAGAAGAAGATAATCTTGAATAATGTAACTTAAAACAAAAATGTAATTAAAATGCGATTTTTAAGGTCGTTTCTTGATCATTTTAATTGAGGAAACTTGAATTGAATTCAATGTGATTCCTTTCGAGAGAAGATTCAAATTTGGTATACAATGTTCAGTGCAATTTTAGTGCAGTGCTTTTCTTAAGGTTTGGGAAATGGGGTGCAGTAAGTGGGAAAGCAGGTACACCTAGGTTGGAAGTCATCAAGCGCTGAAGGTGCAAGCTTCTAGAGGGGTCTGGGGGCATCCTCCAGAACATTTTTTAAATTTAGAATCCTGGAAAATGATACATTTTTGTACATTTGGAGACTTTAAAAGAATTTTCCAGACTGGCCTTTGCTCATCCTCGGAAACCCAGGGTGTCCAGGAGAGCAAAATTGAGGACATGGGGGAGGGAAAAGGAAGTCCAGTCCCCACTCTTCGCCCTTCCCTTCCTCTGTTTTTCTCGGTTCGTCTTCCCTTCCCGACGCCCTGGGTTTCTGAGGATGGCCTTTGCTGGGGAAAGGCGGTACAGCTATGGGGGAACGTTGGTACAATGTACCGGTGTACCGGCCTTAAGAAAAACACTGTAGTTGCATCTTTAACCACACAAAAATGAATCCAGAGGACATCAACAAATATGTTTGTTCAAGCTCAGTTAAAAGAATGTATCAACACCAAAAAAATCCTTGAAAAACTTGTCAAAAGGCAAAATGCTGCTGCCATGGAAATACAGCCTTTCCATTAAAAATACATGTAATTGGAAATCTGTTTTCTGATGATTTTATAAGAAAAGTTGTAAAGCAAGTTCTGTGTGATTGAAATCAGGGTGAACACTTTATGCCTCCTTTTGGGTAAAATAGGGTTTGCTTACCGGTACCTGTCAATGTAGTAAATGAAGTTTATGTTATGCACATTGTCCACCATCAACTCTATCTTGTAC
Source organism: Parazoanthus darwini (assembly GCA_025403605.1). Lineage (NCBI taxonomy): Eukaryota > Metazoa > Cnidaria > Anthozoa > Zoantharia > Parazoanthidae > Parazoanthus > Parazoanthus darwini. The sequence continues at coordinate 2,269 of JAOBYF010009127.1, forward strand.
TAGTTTCAAAACCATACTTTTTACTCATTTAGTATAAGTGATGAAGCCATTCTTTAAAACTTAAAATACTTCCTGACTTGTTCTAATATAGTTATTGTATTAATTGTAATAGTAATGTTTATATCAACTATATATTGATATTATTACTTATTATTAGTTATTATACAGTATAATTTATTTGAAGGACAAAGAGCACTTAAACCTTAATAAATGTCTAAGAATCTACATGTTAACCTACATTAATTAGCAAAAATTCACAAAAAAATGCACTCACTATAAGCATGCCCTGTGTCTACTGTGTTTGCCGCTAAGGCTAACATAGCATTAGAGTCACCCCACCAGCTTGTTGCAGGGTGCCCCAAGTACTGGGACTATAGGATGTCCCAAACATCGAGACTATATAGGATGTCCCCAGTAGTTGCATGGGATGTAAGGTTGTCCCCACTAGCTTGCTATAGGGTGCTCCCTGTAGTGGGACTTACCCTATTCATAAATGGCAGCTATCTTAATATTCTTTTGTTTGTGTTTGAATCGGCCTAGTTAGCCTTGTTCAGGTTACAGTAATATATATATTAATCTTTTGATTTTTTGACTTAAGAACCAGCTAGTCAGGCTAAATTAAGTACAAACAAAAGAATATTAAAGTAGCCATCATTTATGAATAGGGTCTACAGGATGTCTCAAATAGCAGAACATTAGGATGTCTCCAGCAGCGGGATTATAGGATGCCCCCACTTGCTTGCAATAGAGTGCCCTCAGCAGTGGGACTACATGATATCCCCAGTTGTGGGGCTATAGGATGTCCCCAGTAGCAGGACTAAATAAAGTCCTCACTAGCTTGCTGGAGAGTTCACGTTAGTACTTGGACTGTAGGATGTCCCCGACAGGAGGGCTATAGGATGTCTCCAGTAGTGTGACTATAGTATGTCCCCACTAGTATGCTATAGGGTGCCCCCAGTAGTGGTATTATAGGATGTCCCCAGTAGCAATACTATAGGAGGGACTATAGGATAACCCAAATTAGGTCTGTCTGCACTATAGGATGTTCCCAGTAGCGGGACTATAGGATGTCCACGCTAGCTTGCTAAAGAGGGCTCCCAGTAGCCAGACTATCTTTTGTTGATTGTTTTTAGTACATGTAGATGCTAAAGATAGACCCTGTCAGAAGGGTTTTCTTTTAGCGGAACAATTTTCTCTGTCTGCGTTATTTTGTGAACCTCGAGGAGAATTACTTTCCGTGCAATTTTTCTGGTAAGTCTTTTCGTCAGATTGATATTGTTTGTTGGAGAATAATGACCAAAACTCGATATAATTATCGAGGTTGGCGGCATTGTCAGTAGTACTGTATATCGAAAAGTTAAGAAATACAAGAAGAAAGCCTCTACGAAGTTCCTTAGCTGGCGTCGAAGTTCCTTAGTTGGCGCCATTGTACTTTTTATCTCGTTCAGTGTATTTTTTTCACTGCTACTACTATAACAAACACAAATTTGTTATGTCAATACAGGTTAAAATGAATCCCAGAAGGAAGCCACTACATGTTGCTCTAAACAACACGAGGAAAACGTCGAGTCCCCATCCAAAAGATCGACATGCATTTGGATTCATCTCGAATGAGGGACAGCAGAACAAAAGTGATACAGTTAATGAGCAACACAAGAAACATGAGATTAAGTCTGTACAGTGTGAAGGGCAAATAAATCAAACTAAACCTGAAGAGAGTGTCCCCAACCACCTCATCCAGTCTTTAAGCTATTCACGTGAAGTTCAAATAAGTCAAGATATCAAAACTGAGCCTTCTTATCAAGATGAAGATGAAGAGTTGGACGGTGTGTACTACAACCACTATGATATCAAGAATGTACAATATGGGAAACGAGCAAATCAAGCTGAATGTGAAGATACGTTCCTCAAACAATCTTCAAGTTACTCATGTGAAACTCTAAAAAGTCAAGGTATCAAAGCCAAGCCTTATCAAGACAATGATGGAAGTTTTGACGAAGATGATAATGAAGGTGTCAGACTCCTGGCCCAAACTCCAGATTGCTCTGGTGAATCTCAAATAAATCATGTTATCAAGGCTGAGCCTTCTTATCAAGAACAGAATGAAGAGTTGCTTAATATAGCTGACTCACTTAGAGAGTTGAGTGGAGAGTTGCAATCTTCGACACAAAATTCTCGTAATGTGTCATTTGACCGAAATAGGGGTCCACTTCAGCACTCAAAAAACGGGAAGAAAAGTTACAGTTGTGGACGGTGTGACAAGTCACTGGCCAGAGCAGCCCACTTGGTTGTGCACAATCGAAATCACACCGATGAGAAATTTTTCAAATGCGACCAGAGTAACAAATCATTGAGCACCTCTTCGGGCGTGGTTGGTTACAAGACAACTCCTGCTGGTGAGAAACCTTATAATTGCAACCATTGTAACAATTCATTCGACCAGGCGGGAGAGTTGGTTCCTCCCGAAGGAACTGTCACTGGTGACAAACCGTACAGCGACGATCAGTGTAACAGTTCGTTCCGCAGAACTGCGAAATTGGTTGTCCGGAAACGAACTCACACTGGTGAGAAACGCTATAGTTGTAACCAGTGCAACAAATCCTTCAGCCAGTCGGGAGGCTTGGTTGTTCACAAACGAATTCACACTGGTGAAAAACCTTACAGTTGTGACTGGTGCAGTAAATCATTCCGCATGTCTTCGCAATTGTATGTTCATAACCGAACGCATACTGGTGAGAAACCTTTTAGTTGCGACCAGTGTAGCAAATCATTCCGCAGGTCTGGGCACTTGGTTGTACACAAACGAACTCACACCGGTGAGCGACCTTACAGTTGCGACAAGTGTAACAAATCATTCAGCACATCAAGCAATTTACTTGTACACCAGCGAATTCATACTGGTGAGAAACGTTTTAGCTGCAACCAGTGTAACAAATCCTTCAGCCAGTCGGGAGGCTTGGTTGTTCACAAACGAACTCACACTGGTGAAAAACCTCATAGTTGTGATCGGTGCAATAAGTCATTCCGCATGTCTGGGCAATTGATTGTCCACAGTCGAACGCACAGTGGTGAGAAACCTTTTAGTTGCGACCAGTGTAACAAATCATTCAGCCAGGCAGGAGGCTTGGTTGCTCACAAACGAACTCACACAGGTGAGCAACCTTATAGTTGTGACAAATGTAGCAAATCGTTTAGGACATCAGGCAATTTACTTGTACATAAGCGTGTTCATACTGGTAAAAAATCTTTCAGTTGCGACCAGCTATTGTAACAAATCATCGATTCAGAAGGGCAGGAGAGTTGGTTGTTCACAAGCGAACTCACCCACTATATCAAATCATTCCCCAGCGCTGGAATGTCCACATTCGAACTCACATTGGTGAGAAACCCTTACGTTGCGACCAGTCGGTAACAAATAACTTAATCAAGCGTGAGACTTGGTTGTTTACAAACGAATTCACACTGGTGAAAATCTTACAGTTGCGACTATTGTCGCAAACCTTTTCGCAGGTCTGGGCGCTTGGTTGTGCACAAACGAACGCACACAGCTGAGAAACCTTGCTGTTGTGACCAGTGCAAAACTGAATAGAAACTCGCAGAGATATCGTAAGAGTACAGATAGGTTAAGTAACAACACATATGATAAGGAGACAACCTACTATTGTTCGGTTGCGTTCAGTGCGCAACTCCCACATTAGAATCGGGTTAGATTTACCTACCGAAAACAAATAGCCCATTTCCGAATTGCGCCCCAGTGCTCATAAACAAAACCTTCAGGTCGAGGCTAGGTGCTCACTTTTCATACATTTGTTTTTTTGAGCACTTGGCCTCGACTCGATGTTTTTGTTTGTCGGCATTGGAGCGTATTTCGGGAATGGGCTATTAACCTATACACAACATGGCTTTTAATTAATGGTTATGAAACTTTATTATCAAGCAACGTTTCTTTTGTGCTACAGGATTTCATTTAATCCTGAGACTCCAAAACAATAGCTAAGACAGTTTTCGAATATCTATGTTCAAAACGAAAATAACAGCATGGAGCCTGGAATGACTCAGACTTCAGTCCTTAGCACTAACAAAACGCCATCGGCAGGATTGCCAAGCTCTCAGGGTAATCATGCTTTTGAATAGTATAAGATGTATAAGATTTGTTTTATTGACCAATGAAAATCGTGAGCAGTACGTTCTTGTTAGTGCACAATCTTATCTTTTCTACAAATAAATATAAATGGATTGCATTTTTTTTTCAGTTTATGTTCTAAAATATCATACTCAAATTTGATACCATAAAGGTGGCAGGGTCACAGCCAGTTGCCTCGGTAAATATTTTTGACACGCTGACTGGACATTCTTGCTGCTACCATAGTAAAGTAACTCGTTATGAAACTCGGTCAGATTTTTTTGTGAATGTTTTTGCTCTCTAACCCTTTTGTTCGTTGGCTTTGACGGTGCACAAAACACAAAAGGTATTGAAACGCGTATGAAAAACCAACCAGTAGTAACGTTTGGGCTGACATGTAAAACAAAGCAATGTGCAGTGTCACTGTTTGTTTAACATAAAACAAAGCAGTTTTGAAAACTGCTCTCCCCTCTCGGGAAGGCCCGAAAATGTAACAAAAATTTGAATTTAGCCAGGGTGGGGATACGAAATTATTGTCTAACGTGGTTTCGGGGTTTTCAGCTGGCATAGACGGCATGGTCGTAGGGTAAGTAAGTCTTAGGTTGCTATAATATAAATACCGTACTGCAAATTAAAAAAAATACCGCACTGTAAATTCAAAATGGAAGAGCTTGCTTATAATTTATAGATATATTCATTCGGCTTAAGAAAAGGGATTTGAGCTTGCTTCTAATGTAATCTTTACCTTTGGACTTCACTCTCTTTCGCCGCTTTTGACGCGCATCTTCGCGGATCGTAGTTGCGGAAAGGCCAGACGCAGGAGGCTGCCAAAGTTGTTTTTGCTGACTTTTCTATTTATGTTCAGTTTTGCCAGATGTGTTACGAAATAGTTATAAGCTACCGAACATGTTAGCCCATCTGAGGGCTTACAATTATCTTTCTCAACGGTATAAAATAGCCGCTGTATTAGGCTTGAGTTCAAGTTCGAACCTTGCTCTTGTCGTGCTCGCTCCATTCGATGAGTTTAAATTTGAACTACATATTCAACTAGAAGTTAAAAAGACTGCCGTACACAGAAACTGAAAAATTTGTGTGTTTGAAAAAAAAAATATTTAAAAGAAAAACAATTTGATTCCTGATAAAATAAAACAAAATGCGTTCGAGTGACACTCGTGACGACGATTTCTCTCAGTCTCAGGTCTCAGTGGAAACCCTGAAAACTTCCTTTGAATTTCAAATTTGCTTGGTCCTTGCGAACTTCCAAATATAGAAGTTCGCACGGACCAAGATTTTACGAGCTCAAGGCGAAACCTAAAAACGACTTCCTACCCATTCTTTCTTTGGCTTTCACTGGGCGACCGTGATAGCCTGGTCAGCGGTCTTACCGTTGGGAGTACAAACGAACTGAGAATTTGAATGGCGACTACAGCGACAAGAATGGAGAAATATGGATAAAAATAGCAAATATTGGGGATTTATGGAGCAGAACGAAGCGACCAAAGACACAATACAACAAAGGTGCTGGTAAGGAGATAATTTTATTAATATATGAGTGCAATGTCTCCCACAGCTCATGGACTAATTTAATGGCTTGTTCAAAGTTTAGCGAGATTTCGGCCATCTTGGTTCATGACAAAGCAATTGGCGAAATGAATTCGAAATGCCGTCATTCCCGGAACTGTGTCTTGCCTAGCATTTTAAGGTTGATGTTTTTAACATTTCACTGATCATAATTTAATATTTTAGTTTGATTTTAGCAGTAAGAGATGACTTCTGCTTAAACGACAGCTTGAGAAACCTCCCAATGATTATCTCGCAATTCTGGGAATGACGTGAGTCACCCGTCGGCCAATGCAGTCCATTGGCAGATAGCCCGTTATAAACCAATCAGCACAAAATTTGCTCATTCCGCAAAAAGAACGTGGAAATTACTAAGTAGTGATTTTTTACCTCGTTGTATTAAGATATGAATTCTAAGTTATAGAAGCTGTGAACCGAATATGCATGTTAAGCAGGTCGCTTCATCGAATACCGCAGGCTGATGTTTACAGTCTTCAAGCGTGAGCATGTTTCAGTTTTGTTCAAACTTTATATAACAACACTTTTTGGCCGATTTTGCTATTACTGAAGAATTGAGGAACAACGAGCCTTGGTCACGTTATGTATTATTTGTTTTAGACTTGTTTTTGCCCTCACAGAACCAAACAAACGAAGAATGTGAAACAAAGGCTACAGCGGCACTGTATTTTTGCTCAGCATATAACAGAACCATTTTGGCTCATAAACTGATCAAATTCGTTTGTTTTATTAATTATTAAGGCTTAACTGGTGTACACGCTATCTCTCTAATATTTACGGAATGGCGCAAACCAGCAAACCGACAAACAAACAATTTTCAAATACAGTACCATATACCTTGGTACATAAGCCCTCACCCCCGAAATTAAATCCCAAAAATAAGTCCCCACTCCGACAAGAAGCCCACGAGTGTTTTGGAGCAAGCTTTTAAAATGCACAACTCCCAACTATAAGCTCAGTGGCTTATACATGATATCGTTCTGTTAATTATACTTTAGTAACAAGATAACATATATTTTACACTCAATGATAGTTTTAATCGGAAGAAAGGTTGTACAGCGTGATCTCAGAACTTGTCAATTAATTGTAACAAAACTCACTTGCTTTTTTTTTGTTTCTAAAATGTTTTTATTTTTTTATCAGATACAATTGATTATAAAAGCGTCATTACAATGCAATTAGAGACAAAAAGCTGGAAAATTGGTATACAACTTATGTGATAGGGATGCCAAAAATATGTGCAATCAACTTAAGCATTGTTCCACTCTTTTGAATTATAGACCGATGGTAGAGTTCTTGAACAACATTTCACATTTTTCATTAGTTTGTTTGAAACGCAGAACTTCGCCCGTGAATAAAATTCCCCCGGATATAACCACACCCCAGAAAAAGTCAGACAAGAAGGACTTTGAACGAATATAACCGCAGGACCTATTTACCTAAGGTTTACTAAATGTCACCAAAGTCATTATAAGACTGCAAACTGCATTGATTACCTGGAAATTTTAGACATACTTTCACTGTTTATTGTCATTATTATGCCAAGCTCGTTTAACTAACCTCTAGGTTGTTTCTCGTGCACCCTCCATAATATTGCCATTATTTAAGTGTAAATTACTTCTTTGGTTTTTGTGTGGAAATAAAAACTGTTGAACTGTTGAACTGTTTTGAAGGGTCAGAGGAACTTCTTCTGAATGAACCTACAAATGGTTGGAAGGGCTGGGAAAGCACATATGGCGTAGTAAGTATGGTTTAATTATGTTTGTAAAATTTAAAAATAATTTCCAGCAAGTTTTCAAATTTTTGCTCAATTGCCTATTTAAAGCTGAGACTGACTTTTATTGTCAAATCAGCTTATGCAAACCCGGAAGCTATACTTGAGCATTTCACCTTCAGCTAAAATCTAAATGTTCAGGGGTTTTTTCACTACCATTATTTTGTCAGCCCCATTTTAGCTGTCAACTAGGTTTCAACAATATAACCCTTTTGTGATTAGAACTCAATCTGGTTACAAAAAGGGGAATTTAAAAAACATCTTAGTACATGTACAAAGCCAACAATCTCTAGTAAATGAATCCTACTCAAAAGGTGCATTGAGAAATTAATAATTTGTTACAGACCCAAGTCAGGGCCATAGCTGGCAAGCTATGAGGCAGAGAAGGCAAATGCATCCCCATAATTTTGAACTGGATCATAAAAAAATCTTTATATATTGTTAAATTACAATTTAATTTTTTTTTACTGTTTTCTATTTTCTCTTTATCCTCTTCTAAATGTGAAGTCTGGCTAGTGGGCCCTGCAAATTACCAGTGGATCATATAAATACAAGAAATTTCTGCCTTATTTACCATATTCTTTAGGCTGGTACACCCATCTGGTAAAATGTACTGACTTTCCCTGTGGAAGCAGCGTGTACTCTCTTAACTCGCCAGTAATGATCATAACATGTCTGGCAATTTCTTAATGTCACCAAAGACAACTTCATCACAACTATATGTGATTATTCAACTAGAAACGGTACCTCGAGTTATTACCAACATTGCATACAAACCTCTTCATGTATGTGTCGTCAGTGAAGCAAAAAACGTCATTTGCACTTTGAAACGACGAAATAAATTAATAGTGGAACATTTTGGAAAATGCCCCTCGCACTCTTTGCAAAAAGTATGTTTAATTTGATTTTCAACAGGTGTCAAACACTTAATTAGTTTTAGGTTGTACCTTCGAAAGTCCAAAATTCTTTCTGGCCGGCACCTAAGCCTTTGGTTTATAGAAACTATACCCAGGGTGACTTTCATTTGATTTTTGAAGCTGATGTAGGGTGGAATCTATTTATATGAGCAAACTCTTTGAAACACTGGGTTCCTCATACAACTACCTGAACAAAATTGATGAACTGAAGGGTCAGAACAGTCTTCCGACTTGAATTCTTCTTTAACAAACCGAACTTATTTTAGCGCTCGAAACCATCGATCGGCAATTGACACTACTGTTAAAACATAATTTTACCCTTGCACTCCCTGACCAAACTAACAGAATTCTTAACAATAGTGCAGGCGAAATGAACCAGCTCGCAGTTATGAAGCAGTGTTGTTTGTGCGTGTAGCCACCATTTTGCCCTCGGTGTACCCAGTTGCTATTGTTTAAGCGAGTCATGCAAACGGGGCTCCTTGTAACAAAATCTGCTTATTGAGGGTTATTCTGTAGACTGTAAGTCAAGTTTTACTATTGATTCTATCATTACGTGGGATCAAAAATAGCTTAAAGTAAGAACAGTTGCAGCTTAACTGTGTACAATTTTATTATAGTTTTAGTCAGCGTAGCTTTGGCGTTCTGGTTGGCGGGGAAAAGCGAAAAAGTAAAGCGGCGAAGAAATGGCTGCGAGGGGAATGGGGAGAGTGGAAGATACGCCCACGCCTTCGCCGCTTCGCTTTTCCCCTTCCCTGCCAACAAGAACGCCAAAGCTACGCTGGCTATCATAGTTTAATTATTTTTTTTTATCAGGACCTGATTCTTTTATTATTAGGGCCATAAATATTATATGTAGTGAATGTTTTTTTATTATTTTTATTAGGCACTGCCTTTTCTTTGTTTCGGGACTGGGCGCTAGGAGTTGCCACCGACTGAATTTTATTTTAAACTTTAAAGTTGTAACCCGAGGAGACTAGAGCCTTAACAAAATAAGCAAACTGTAGTTTGAATAAGATGCAGAACAAAGAAAAGACGTCATACCTAAGTCGCGGCTGCCACTTATACTTTAAAGTGAGGATATTTCGGAAACAAGGAATATATCTTGAATAAAAATTGAGTAGGTTATCATTCCAAGTGTTAATGGGTGACACAAAAATAAGAATAAGGGCACAATAAAACTTGTGATGATGTCGTGGTAATGTGGTCAAGATAAGAATTAGATAGACGCTAATTTTCTTTGTTGTAGATTGGTTCAACAAAAATGGAATTGCGGATCAAAAAACACAATCTGTATAGGGTAAAGGAACTGAAAACGTTTCCTAAGGTTATCCCCAGGCCCAACTAATCTTAACTTTTTGGGCTAAAAAGGCCTAAAACCCCTCTCCAAAATGCATGAGCTAAGAAATATATTGAAGGAGATTTTTAAAAGATTAAAACAGGGAATAGTGAAATGCGAAAGAATTTGAGCCAGATATTGCACAGAAAAGTTACAGGCAAAATACTCTACCATCCCTAAACACAGGATCGTCTTGAAAACGTTGAAACACTACTGAGTTCTACTACTAATATTGTTGTAATATGAAAAATTGTCTGTTCACGCGCTGTTTGTAGTCAACGATAACGTGTGCATAATACTTTTTCCAGTGGAATAGATTGCCTGCAATAAACGGCTATGTGGTATGTACATTTGGGGATAGAAAAGATCGGTGGTTTGTGACACCTTTCATCAGTATACCGCTGTCTGTCAGAACTGTCCAAGTGAAAATAAAGTACACTGTACATTCATGTGCAAAAATTGCGGTAAGTTGCAGCACATCAGTAAATTTTCTGAAAAAAGAACAAGATGCTGCAGCCGTACTTCCCAGCTTAGTTACAAACCCGTTTAGGGATGAAATAGGAAGTGAAACTCCAGGTACAGCGGAACTTATTGAAGGTGCTTTTCCGAACTTTGGGGCCAAGAGCACCTCAAGTATTGCTGTCAAACTACAAAAGAAGGGAGTATACTTTGCCATTAAAACCACTTCTGCTTGCGTTGCACTCTACTCGTTTAAAGTGTTTTACAATGTCTGCTCTTCGAAAGGAATTAACCTTGTAACATTTTCAAGAACAGTATCTCCTGCTGACTCTTCGCCAGTCATCGCTGTCAACGGAACTTGTTTCGCGCATGCTGTTCGCACGTCAATGCAATGGAACACCTCCTTATTCACTTAGTTGCTTTTAAACGGTGTAAAGGTAATAATTTAAAAGGTTTTACACTCGGATCACTTGGTACCCACGCACGCACTTAGTTCATGAAAAGTATATCGTGCCAAATATCTAGAAAGTTCTCTTTTCTGCCCCATCCCCCCGACGCACATGTAAAATAGGGTTAAAGTTAGGAAAAGTGAAATGCAAAAGATTTCACCAAATATTGCACAAAACCACTTTGTAAGCAAAACTATTGTTCCATTTCCAACCTATACGCTTTTGACCACTACTAAGTCTACTACATACCCTAATATCATTGTAATACGAATACTGGTCCGCTCACGCTTTGTTGAAACTCATTGATTACATTTGGGTAATTTATTTTTTCCAGTGGCAACGAGACAACGCATTTAACGGCTATTTTGTATGTGCAGTGGCAACAAGTACAGTTCAGTGGATTTTGTCACCTTTTATCAGTTTACCGCTGTCTGTCAGAACTGTTCAAGTGAAAATAAAGTACACTGTACATTCATGTGAAGGAAGGCCGTTACCTTGCCGTTTAACAGTAGATTTTTTGAAAAAAGAACAAGATACTGAAGGCACACTT
>JAOBYF010009238.1:0-13454 GCA_025403605.1 Parazoanthus darwini
TGAAGACTGTTAGGCACACACGCACGCACGCACTAATATTAATATACGTGCGTAGGGATCAGGTCCATCTGAGTAAGATTCTGTTGATAGTACGATAACGTCTAATTAACGTGACGTGTACAAACCACTGTTTTGACAGGTGGGCGGGTTCTTGCGATAACTTCAGTTGACGTGGTTGCGTAGGATCTCGCGTACCTTACTGTGCACGACTATGTATTCGATTTGCTTCTGGAACGATACATACTCTCTTTCAACTCCGTTTCAAGGGAAGAATAACTTCATTTTCTACGAGACATTTGTACGAGCTCCAAAACGTATTATTTGTAATTTTCAGCAAAATTCAAACTGACAGAAAAGTTTTTGTTGTAAGAGTTCGAAAACTGAATTTGACATGAGCTCACTTCCGGTCAGATTACTTGACTTGAAACCTGAAATTTACGCGAACAAAACCTTCGTCGTTGTTTGTAACTGTTTCTTTTTCTTTTTTTTTAAAAACAAAGTTATTATTGGTTAGTTTTGTAAACAATACGCATAGAGGCTTTGCAACGTTGCCTAGGTACGTGTTTCTTGTACTTAGTAATTTACATGAAGCTAAGCAATAGTCCAACGTAAATAATTGAAATTTAAATTTGGAACTGAAAGGAGAATACGCGACACTTTTAGAAAACCTTTGTTTACATGTTCGTTAATTACAATCCGCCTCTCTAATTTAAGAAACTAAAAACATCGAACTAAACCGTTTCGATGATATATCACAAAAAGATATAAATAAGGAACAAAAAACACTCTATTAATGAGTATTATTGTCGTTTCTCCACACAAATTGTTTTTCGGAGGAAGATTTAATTATTTCCATCTGGTTGGTTGAATCTCACTTCTTTGTCACATGCCATTGAGAATTCTTGTTTATTTCGTAGTACATAAAAAAAAACTAGAAACGAATAATTTGCCCAAACAATTGGTGTTATTGGAAAATTTGTAGCGCATTTTCTGTTGGGAAAAGCTGCTTTCAATCTTTTTTATTCAAATTAACATTTTATCGATCAGTAGAAAGGTCATGAATAAGCAATTAAATTTATGTAATATTCTGCTTTGTTCGATTTTACTTTATGCTGCAAGACAGGTTGGTGGCGAAAATACACCCTGGCCTATCCAATAGACAGCTGGCGTGACGTCATATCGACATTGTTTGCATTAACTTTATCAGCGCCATCGGCTTTCTATTCACGAATATTACGAAGGAACACAACTTGAAAGAATCGCATTTAAATTCTATTTAAAAGGATATTTCTAAACTGAATTTAAAGCTTCCACTGGTTGAGAGCTGGTCTTTCAGTCTTTATTCGAAGCATCTTATTCACGGTGTGTGTGTGAGTGAACGGCGTGGGAAAACATCAAGGCTGCAAAATGTAGAGATCTCAGTGATCCTGCTGCGGATTTAACTGCAAGAAAGTTCCTGTTTGGACTCTGATTGACCGCAGTGTTTCGAAATCTACAGGGCCATTAACCGTGGGACATAAAGAACAGCTCGCTCGTGAGTCGTCCTCGTTGTTCACGAAAGGTCGAAGGCGGATGTGGGAGTGCTCTTTTTCGAGCGGTCGAAAGGAAATGGTACGCCGTATATTTTTTTTTCAAACTCTCTTTGAAAATTCGTTATAAGCCCTGCGCTCTTCAAAATATAGTAAGACTGCAGCAGTGTCATATTAAACGTTTGAAGAGAGAGAGAGAGAGAGAGAGAGAGAGAGAGAGAGAGAGAGAGAGAGAGAGAGAGAAGAGAAAGAAGCAGGTGCTTATCTTAACTACGCCATATATATAATCTGAAACTTTCAAATTAATGTTTTTTCTGATACCGCACGTACGCATGCACTGCTTCATATTACAGAAGGCTAAATAAAAGCGAGCTCCTTGTGCTATTAAAATTAAAGTTAGATATACCAACAACTGCCCCAGCTTTAATTAAGATAGGTAAGTTGGCTTGAATAAATCAATAATTTAAACGAGTCTGATCTTTCCAGAGCTGTACTTAAAACAAAACTGGACGATGTCGTTGTCAAAAACAACGATAATTGAGTTTAGTGTGCATTGGGAATAATAACTTCCCTGTTTTTAGTATTGCAGTTCAGGGATCTTGTATTCTAACTTGGCAAGAGCAGTGCTTGGTTATTAGATGAGCAAGTCCGAGCAGTAACTACGGCATCGGAAAGCACCTGCCTCTTGAAAACAAGAATAGCCAAAATACAGAACAACTGACAGTTGATGAACCAACAGCTCAAAACAGTATGTATTGAAAAATAATACATGTATTTCTTTGCCAACAACAACAAAAATTGCACGACATAACATTCGTAGAAATGGGCATTAGGATTTTGTAGCAATTAGGTCAACGTGTTTGCCGTCACTTTCTTGTACTTGAAGCAGCTTGTTCGTTCATTTAAATATTCTTAATAACAGCAAAATTAAACATTCAATTATCTGATTCTCTTTTCGCAAAAACACCTGAATCATATTCAATACAGCCTCTTTACATATTTTTTGGGAAAAAAAAACTTTTTTATACTTGTGATAGAAAAAGATAGGAGATTAAATCTAACTTGTAATTATTCAAAGAGACTGCAATTTATTTGGTTGACGAGGTATACAATGTACAACTGTACAATACTTATTGGGCCAAATAGAAAAGTGTTAGTTTCTCGTCGCCGCAGCGCCTCCATTTTTCGCGCCGCCTCTTTTTTATTTTTACTTCGTTCGGAGGCGAAAGCATTGAAACTGTGGTTCGCAAGATCAATTTTCGGACGGGCCAAAGACCTTGTCAGATCTCTTCAAACTCTCCACAAAAGTAATAAGAGCTTTCTTTTCATAACTGTAAATAATTTGCAAACCTCATAAAGACCGTAGTTCAAGGATATGAGCTCCAAATCATTCACAATAGAGCCAGTAAGCTGGCTAGAGACTGTTCTGAGCTAAAAAAAACATTGCGAAAATAAAAAAATTCTAAGACACTCCGGCCTCTTTTTTTGTCAGATCTGGACGAAAAACTATATATAAAATATTTTTTTTAATTTGGCCTTATGGCTGAGCCAATAACGCTATTTCTAAATCCGGATTTTAATGAACCCAAACTTCACACTTTTTAGTACTTAATCACACGAAGGCTACAATCAGGGCTAAATAAACTATTCTCATCCATGATGATTGACACAAGTATTCACGAACTTTGTTTGACTCATTCTCTGATTACTTTTGTAGGTTTGTGACTGAAAGGAAACAAAACTCAATTAGAGGTTTTTTTGCAACAAATGTTATTGGAAGTTCTTACATGCTTTAATGAATGATGGAAGAGAGTAATGAATTGACGACATCAACTCCAACCCTATCGCCTCTTTTGAACTGCACGATGGAAAACACAACCGGTAAACCATTCAAGTTGATGGTATATTTCATAGTCATGTTTGTGTCGTTGCTGGGCAACTGCCTTGTTGTTTACGTGGTGTTCAAGAAACGGAAGATGCGAAACGTATCAAATTATTTCATAGTGAACATGGCGGCCGCGGCTTTGTTTATTACTGTCTTCAACATGCCCGCACATATTGAAATGATAGTTAGCGAGCAGCGAGACTGGCCTTCTGGGGACTGGGGCGACGTGGTCTGCAAGAGCTTGGGATTCATTCAGAACATGTCTATTGGAGTAACTGTGCTAACGTTGACCATTGTCAGCCTCGACAGGTACGTAAGAGGGCAATTTTAACTCCCATTTGAAACCACAATGCTCTACGGGCATATTTTATTTGCTTGTACGTATATCTGGCACCCATTTAAACACATATACTTCATCGTGTCTTGTGTCGACAAGACACTCGGAGAAATGCGCAAAAAATAATTTCTCCTTTTCAAAACATATTTCTTCAAACATGCCAATAATATTGTATATTGCAATTAAGTAAAAAGTGTATTCGCGTTTTTCTCAGTATTTGGTCTGCTACTGACTTGTTCCAGTGAAGTTTTTTTTGAAGAAATCTACTACTGTTTTTAAAAGTTTGTAGTTATTACAATCTGAATGGTTCTCTCATTCTTGCTATCTAATAATGTTAGATTGTCTTCCTGAGGGCTTTGCAATCCATATAACACAGCGGACATTTTTGGGAACGGTTCTTAGTGTTCGTCTAATTTAACGAGGTGTCCGTCCGGCCTAATCGGAACATTGATATAAAAACTAGGCAGCTCAGTGCGTATCGAATATTAGCCTAAAAGTTTTGAAGCACATGCATCGTGTTCATAATTAGCCTGGTTTCAGACTCTTATTTCGGCGCTTCCCGGTAGGGCGCCCCACTGGGAGGCGCCGAGGTAAGTTAAGAGTCTAAAACTCATGCTATTTCATTAATTAGCTATTTTAGTGCTTTCTATAGATCAATATTCAAAATCAATAAAATATACATGTAGTGGCTTGGTTGAAATTATTTTAAATATGAAATTTTTGCTGTTAATCCAAGGTAAGTGCAGTTGACAATTTTGGGTGTGCAAAGAAAACATAACCAACACAAACATTATAATGGCCTAGAAATATAACTTTCGAACTTTTTGAGATATATAGAAGCCCTATAAATCTTTAATCGAGCAATCTGAATAAAGTAGAGATTAGAATTACATGCGGGCAAAATGCGCGTCATCTGTCGTGATTGGATTTCTTTTCCGCGGCTCGACGAATTCACGAGAAAAAAAAGGGACTACTCATAGTCTAATTGGGTCGCGACCTTATAAAAAAAAGCCGTTTGAAGTTGTGACCAACGATCCTATTTGTTATGTAAAAGTAGAAACAGGACTAAGTATCTTCGTTCTGAGGTAACTGTTCGATAACCGACGCGCAGTCCAAAGCTCAGTGGTCTCTGAGTATATACGTAAAATATGCAAACAAATTTTAAAAATAACTAGTATTACGAAAAATGAGGAAGTTTTGTGATTTCCTTATACACTGCATAACATTGGTTAGGCTCGGTGTCCAGCCGCTGTTGGGAGATGCGACAACGCGGGCTCATCCGCAAACAGCGGGTGGATATCAAGCCTGGACACTGGTACAAAAATCAAGATGTATAAATCCTAATCTAGCAGGTTTTTTCAGCTTGCATTTATTCAGTGATTTTGCGCAGAAGTATTCTATTAAAGATGGTTGGCTATTCCAGGGTTAAACCTTAACTCCTGCAACAATTTTTTTGATAACGAGATATCTTTTCTCCCAGATTCATGTCAATGCTGTTTCCATGGCGTAAGATTCGCACAGTGACGTCATACTACCTAATTGGTGGCACATGGCTTGTGGCAATAGCAGCAATGTCCCCCCTTCTCTTCTCTTTCCGGGTAACGGCAGTGGGCGACCGCTTCGTGTGTCAAGAAGAGTGGGAATCGTTCTTTATAAACAAAAAGCACGCGTCCAGGACCTACACCGTGGTACTGTTCCTAATGCTATATGCACTTCCGGTGTTACTAGTGGGGGTCCTGTCCGTGGTCACGCTCACCAAGTCCCACTGGTACCGCCCCCCATGCGAACACGCGCACCTCCACACGCCCACAGAACAGGACGCAAAGATAGAGCACTCCAAGCGGCGGTTCTCCTACATGGTGGCAATTATGGTCGTTTGCTTTGCCCTCTGCTGGCTCCCAATGCATGTGCGAACGTTCCTGTGGTATTTTAGAAGAAGCGATTATCCGTGTGGCTTGCCGCAGGATCTTGATTTTATTGCCCAGTTCTTCGGGCATACAAGCTGTGCTCTCTACTCCTGTGTGTATTTCTTGTTCATTGAAAGCTACCGCAAGCAGACGAAAAAGATCTTGTGCAAGATTTTTTGCAGGATGTCAACCCGACCTAGTGCAGGAAATAATAGAGCAAGCCGAGTTGTGTGAGCTCCATCACAATATTTGCCAGAGTCGCCACAAAAGATTTTGTTGGGTGACCTGAGAGAAAAAACCGAGTTTCTAGGCGAGGAGTTTCTAGAACGGATAGAAATGAATGAAGGACTTTTAAGGAAGTATAAACTACGATATTCGATAAGTATCAAAGAAGACAAAAGTATGGATTTTGATTATTTTCTTGCACCTTTTGATTTTCTGTTTTAAAACGCTTTTTTATTCAAAAAAGGGAAGTCAAAGTTTCATTTTCAGAATCTCTTTTTTTTAAAATTTGAATCAAAGTTTTTTTTCTTAGATCAAAATTTTTGTTTGAAACTAAAACTTTCAGTTTTTAAATCAAAATTTTTACTTTTAAAAGTTTGAGTTTAAGATTTTCAATTTCAAAATCAAAATATTTATTTACTAAACCAAAAATTTCATTTTGAAATCCATCTCGCACTTCAAATATCGAAACTAGATCTGACTTAAAACTTAAACCCCCCTTTCAAAACTCAATATTCGCCTTGCAAAAATGACTGAGATTTCGTATTTCAGAAATCAAAATCCGCATTTCATGAATCGAAACATCAAAAATAACATAAATTGAATTTCTGATTCTGGCTGTTGTAGGGATTACCCTATTTTCTAAAACTCTTCGCAAGGAGATGAAATCAAACTTTGACGACCCCCCCACCCCCACCCCTTCCGTTTGCTTGTTAGCATCCAGTCTTATGGGGGTTTCTTACTTCCTCCCAACAATATTTTGCTTATAAGTTGTTGATAAATAGTATCTTGCTTGTAAGTTGTCGGTTAATGATTATCTTTATTGTAAATTTATAATTAATTATGCTCAATAATTAAGTATCCTGCTTTTAAATCCAGTTAAGGGTGCTGATTAATTGCATTGTACTTTATACTTATAGGTTAATATTATACTGTTTGTAAATTATGTGTTAATAGCTTCAGTTTTCCTTGTATATTATTGATTAATAAATACTCAGCTTGTAAATTATTCGAAATGAGAAAATATCTTCATATATACGTTCATTTAGGATGGTTAGCAGTCGTGCCTCACACCACCTCCATGGACCCGGGATCGAGTCTTGGGCCTCGCATATCGGCTGAGATTTGTAGATCTCCTTCTGACTCCGAGGGTTTTTCTCCGGCCGGGTTCTACGGTTTTTTCTCCCTCCACAAAATCGACTTTCACGCCAATATCTGTCTGGTTTTCCTGTCTGGTTTTCCTCCCTCCACAAAAATCGACTTTCACGCCAATATCTATCTGGTTTTTAACCTATAAGTCATTTGATCATATTACTGTTTACATATATAACCGGCCTGCCTCGATTAAACATAAGCCCACTTGAATAAAATATATGCTTCACCATTGCAGGATTGTTTAAATAGATAACAAGAAAAAAAGAAATAAACGTTTTCGAAGCAAGTTTCAAGGATTTATTTATTTCCCAAGTAACGCAATGTACTTGCACTAGTTGCTGAAAATAGTTTCTTGGTGGATGCTGACGAAAGTCGCTCGCGTGCAAAAAGGCTGATGACCGTACATGGACACACGGAAACAAGATACGATCTTTGTCAACTCGTTTTCCGCCGGCTCCGCAATCCATCAAATAAAATTGCGGTTTTTGCTGGTACATAGTTAAAAGGTGTGGGCGAAATTAACAAAATGAATCGCAATACCTGTCTGAGCACTTCAAGTAAGTATATTTGCAAAGAGAGGCCTGCCGACCTCTTTATTCAAACAAAGAAAGTGAACTTTTTATCAAACAGATTTGTCGTCAACTCTTCCTGTTAAGTCGGCCATTTCTTATTTGAAAGATTCATTTTTATCAGTGAAAATTGCCCTATATTAAATCAAAACCGATGCCGCAAATCTCATAATTTGCATGTCTCCTAGAAAGACATAAGTACTTCGGCCAGCGACTGACAGGGCAGCCTCATTTGCAAAAAAAAGTTCTTTTTTCGTTGTGACCTGAATTGATTTACTGAAATCAATACGATCGCAAAATTTTTACGCTCTTGACTATTGACACAAGTTTTGTTTTTCCTGATTGAGTCCGAAACTACGCGAAACGAAAGCCGAAAAACTAAGGCAGCGTCATAACATAAACAAGCTTATAACTTTTGTGGTATTAGAATCATAAGAAATAGATTTTCCTGTTTTGTGTGGGTAGACTTCGAAATTCAAACTTCCGGTTGCATCATATTTCGTAATGTCAGATTTAATTTGGGAATTTACTGCCATACTGAACACCATGCAGGGCCGAAAAATGAGCTAGGTGTAATACGCCATTCAGCTAAAGCTAAATCTCATTGAAACATATTTTTGTGTCAGTTTTTCCTTTCAGTGCAGTTTCCTTATTGTTGCCTTTTGTGATGTATTTGTGAAAATGTTGCATTTGTAAAATTAATAGTTAATATTGTCACTCATTATTGTAAGCGTAAACCGCTTGCTGTAAGTTGTAAGAACTGTGAAAAATACAAAAAACACTATTAAGAAAAGAAAAGATTTCTTCAGTCATGTTTACATCCGGCAGGAAGAAGAGAAGTATGTACACATATTGGTATCAAAGGTACATGTATAAAAGTGTTAATTTGCGGTCCGTTTGCAACAGCGGATTTGGACTGCGGATACGCGGATATGGACCTGAGGTACGTTGCCAGGTTTGAACCCCCTCCGCGGATATGGAAGCCCTCAAAACTAAAACGTGTTCTCGAAAGTACACTATGCCGAGTAGTCCCTATTTGGTCGCGGAAGACGGCGCGCAGAAACTGGGGCGACAAAAAACATAGGTACGCTGAGCGTACGTGGAGGTATTTGTGACGGTCGACCCTGCAGGTGATGGCTGATGCATAACTGCGTGACCTCGGCCTTCTCTCCAGCTATGAAACATGGCCTTGACGTGCTTGCTGCACTGCACCGCACTTGACCCATAAACGATTTTATAAAA
Source organism: Parazoanthus darwini (assembly GCA_025403605.1). Taxonomy (NCBI): domain Eukaryota; kingdom Metazoa; phylum Cnidaria; class Anthozoa; order Zoantharia; family Parazoanthidae; genus Parazoanthus; species Parazoanthus darwini. Next base: position 8,847 of record JAOBYF010009238.1, read on the forward strand.
TTCCCTAAGTTATTTCGTAGGAAATACCTCAAACAGAATTTTTCTGATAAAGAAGTAAAAAAAAACCGCGTCGAGATTAACGTTGTTCCAAGACCGTACAAACTAGTGCCAGGCCCCCTGCTTCCGCCAGCCACAGGTCGACGACTTAGAAGTTTTTTCTCGCCATAGTTTCCGCGCACCGTCTGTCGCGATTTGAAGAATTCAAGCGGAAAAATAGTGACTACTCGTAGTCAACTCGAAAGTTGCGTTATGAACTTTTAAATACAGTTTGATCAGCCCAATGACACGAACAATACCTACGATTTTCAAGTTTCTCACAGTCCCTCAATTTGCCTCCAAACCACTCCAAAACGCGTCATAAACACAAGGAGTGACAACTACACAAGACGCCTGAGGTAACAGTGAAATTTTATTGTTTTTCATAGCATTGTACGGGAAATTCAAATTTCCCATACATTTGCGCAAAATCGCGTATGTAACCGAACACCCGAGTAATTATTTCCAATTCGAATATTGTTAGCTTGGGCCAACCCTACGAATCACGGCAAGTCTTCAGATGAAGCTGCAAAGGATCGCTGAGATGAAACTCCACTACGGTTGTATTTCCCAGGATGCAAGTTAATTTAATCGACATACTGCTGCTTCATAGTTCCTTTGGACCTTCTAAAGCTTAATATAAAATCCTTTAATTCCCTGGGCAGCGAGGCTTAGCTAGTACGTTTACACTTCTGGCCCGTCGTGACCCCTCTGGTACGGAGATTTTGAATTTTGTGTCTGGTGCCGACGCCACCCACACAGTACGAGCAGAATTGGTATTCCGTTGCACGGTTCGGAATGGTTCGGAAAAGGCAAGTATTCGAAATTGTCGCTGTATTTAATTGGTCAAGGGTAGAGGCCGTGTCCAGTTTTTTGGTTGGAGTACAAATGCAACAATTTTCCTTTGCTGCTACGGGGTGCTGAAGCTGGAGGATGTGATGAATTGGGAAGAACGAGCGAGGGTCAGTCGTTTAAGCGGACTGTTGTCTCTATCCTTTCGTTTCCATTTCTTTCTCCGTACCCCCACCCACTATCAATCGTCAAAATAGCTTAAAATCGCCACCACAGATTTTCTTGATTTCTGTTCTTCAAAATGTTTTCCCTCTGTTTGTTGGATTTTTGTCTGTTTTTACATTAACTTTGTTCTTCGAACTTGTGTTTCTTTTCTTCTATGTAGTGTGGGCGGCGCAGTGGTCAAATGGTTAGCGTGTCTGACTCGTAACCTGAAGGTCGTGAGTTCAAACCCCGGCCTGACCACTGTGTTGTGTCCTTGAGTAAGGCACTTTACTCGACTTGCTCCAGTCGACTCAGCTGTATAAATGAGTACCAGCTTCTGCTTGGGGCTAACCTGCGATGGATTAGTGTCCTGTCCAGGGGGAGTCACAGACTCTCATCCGCTTAACACTACTGAAACCGCAGATAAGCGCCGGCCTTATGAGCCACTTGGCTCGGGAAAGGATTTAGCTTAAGGTAAATTGCTTTGAGTTATTTTCATAAAACTGGACGCATGCTGATTGTGGCAACTACAAACTGAAAAAAAGTTTATCGATTCATACATATGTTTGCATAATTGGGTTTTAAGAAGTTACGGGCGACGGTTGTAGGGAATAATAAAAACCGGAATGGGTAAGTCTCCAAGTAAGTAACTAAACACATGTTATAGAAAATTACAGTTTAATACGACACCTGAACGGTTCAGCACCGTACTTAGGCACGGCTGTTAGTATGATTGCCTTTTTAAGAGTAGATATTGATAAATTCTTCATGAAAAAATTCAATTAAAATCAAGAACAATCGAGATCATAAAGATACTTACCCACCTCCTGTGAAACAGATTTTGTTCTTAATTTCAAGCTTTTTACTCCATTTACGCATGCTTAATATAAAATTTGTTTTGCAAAAGAACGAATTGTATTAATAATTATGAAGTTTATCTTAAGTGAAGGGGGCATTATGCGTTATTCTGAACGGCATACAGTACTAATTTCAGTTGATGGTATACACGACTTTCATAATTTGGTCCAGTGACCATAAACAGTAACTTCAAGTCGAGGTCAAGTGCCAAGTTCTTATACATTTGCTGTATTTTGGCCCTATTGGCATCGACTCGATGTTTTTGTTCATAACCAATGAGACATATTATGAAAGTGGTCTATGTTTCAAGTTGGGCTGAAGCACGTTGCAAAAAGTGTAACTAAATTGTAATTCTTTTTTAGAACTCAAACTATGGTGCTTGATTTAAACTTTTCCAGATAAAAGTTTCATCGGAAAAAAACAACTGTTTGCACATTGCAATTAAATTGTAATCAATGGTTTCTGAGAAAGATGCTGTTGATCTTCTCGTTTATCTAAAAGTTCATAAAACTAATTAGATAATCAATAAATAAACTAACCCTAGAAGCCTTGAATGGGGGTCAAACTGACCCCCCTCCCTCTCCCTCGATTTTCTCCATTTTACATTTTTGCTTGCGTCATGATCGAATGACAATAGCTTTTCAATAGGTGACGTCACAGCTAATGACGTCATCGCAATTCGTGAGTTGACTTCAAATTTCAATTTTTCACCAAAGAGTGACTAAACTTGGATTCTACCCATTTTTTAGTTTTCAATCGCTAAATGCTGCATGTATTCTTATCATTTTCGGTATTCAATATAATTCAAGTTTGAATAAAATCTTGAAAACTTACAAACCCAAGATGCCGGACAATTGTTGGACTTTCCCTCATAGCGGTTGCTATGCAAACCATTATCACACCACGTGACCTCGCTAAATTGAAAGCACAAAAGAAGCTGATCATATGTATTAAGTATCATGTCAATCACATGAATTGTGATGAAAGTAGAAGGGAAGGGGTCGGATTGACCCCCCCCCCCCGTCTTGTATTCGTTTGACCTTTAATAGTTGAAGGTTTCTAAAGTTAAGGAATTAATAATTTTTTTTTTCTAATTTTTATTTTTTTATTTTTTATTTAATCCTTCGATTGTGCTTCGTTTGTGAAGTATTGTCCAAAAGGACGATATAACAGAATTACTTAAGTGAATTTAGGGCCAGATACTTTATAAATAAAATAACGTTTAATATAAACCAATTTCTTTGTTTTGGGTGGTCTCTTTGGGATGCTAAATGTAATAGACCAATTTCAATATATTAAAATTCTGCCTGAAACAAAAGACATCAACACGAGGCTCTGGGGAATAAAATATAGAGTTTGTATGGATTATGGAAAATGGTCTATTTGCACATGCAAATCCTAAAAATGCTCGTAAAAAACACTCGGAAAAGTTATATAAACTGTTAACTAAATATACACATTGTTGCTACTGTTCGAGATGAATATTGCAAAAACTTGTATATGGCTTTCTCTACATTTATGCCTACTGGCTGAGTTAAGTTTGCAAGGTACATTTGTGCAATTTGTTGTGGTATGTAAAAGTTGCATTGCACAGCCACCATCTTTTTAGAGTCAATTTGTGGTGCAGCCTATCACAGCATAACTAAATCAGCAATGTTTCCAAAACAAATCATATACTCTCAGAGAAAACAGTTACAGCCAGAAAAAAGTTGGATTTCTTGGAAGTTTTTGCCAAAAATGCAGTATTAAACCTCTGGTCTTGCTAATCACCATTCTTTGAAAGTCTTGTTGTCATTGACTTTTGGCATGGACTTACCAACGTAACATCACTTTTTTAACAGCTGGGCCACAGTGTGGGGAGAGCAAGGATACATCAAGATTGCCAGAAAGGATAATTTGTGTGGAGTGGCCACAAAAGCAAGCTACCCCCTGGTTTAATGACCTGTCGAATAACGTACGATTACTTTGGAATACATATGTTATATAATAGGGAGATAGAACTAGCCAAAAGTTAACAAATGATGTTTAGATTTTATATAATTACACACAAACTTGATGATGTTTGCACCGACTTTTTGCTTGCAAGATACCTTTTTTTTAATGCTGGAAAAAATTACTAGCTTTCTGAAACAGTTTACAAAAGACAATGAAAAATGAAAAAAAGCCTTGAAAAATAACTATCAGTGGTCACTTTTCTGATGAAATGTTCCTTACCTACATTGAAGTGCCAACGTACCCAGTTCATCTTTTTTCTAAGCTTTACCTAGTGGTAACCCGTGGCGTATAGTACTTACTGAGAACAAGGTTACGAGAAGGTCTCTATTTACTCTGAACACAAAACTGTTATTGTGAAACAACCAGGTCCACTACTAGTAATATATGAATGTGTATATGTATTTAAAATAATTATGTCAACCTTTACTTACAGCTTAAAAGCCCAGTATTTGAAACAGCACATGCTGGCTGGCTGGCTGGCTGCCTAGCTTTATTTAAAAGATCGTTATATAATTAAATGGAATCTATATTTATCTTTGAGGACAAAACTCCCCAAAAAAGTATTTTTTGTAGACGAGATTCCCAAAGGTCCGACTGGAAAAATACAACGGCGCACGATGAGCGACCAACTATTGGCACCTGTCACGTCCTTATCCAAAGGATCATCCGAGCGATTAGAACAGTACCTACTCAGTCTGTTCCAACACCATCTCGGTGTCGAAG
>JAOBYF010009349.1:0-13452 GCA_025403605.1 Parazoanthus darwini
ACTGAGAAACATTCAGGATACATGTAGCAAGCGACAATGTAGCGCGCTACATGTATCCTAGTTTAGCCAGGCCTTAAGGCTACAACAGAAATGGAAATAGTCCAGGACAGAAAACCACATTGAAATTAACCAAAGTCTTCATATTTTTGGTGCTACTGTCTTTTGGCGTTTAAAAGTAAAATCAAAAAGCTACAAATAACTTAAACGCACGGCACTTAGGCTTATGCTGAACTGTAAGACATTTTCAAGTTTCCTAAAATGACTTTTTTCCCCACCTTTACGACTTGTGAAGTTGACGGCGACCTTCCCTTGTTGTCAACTGTCAGTGTTCTAAAAGAAACACCTGAACTAGTGATTCGTCTTTCAACAAACACAGTTCCGGCGGCGCCATACTCCGCGTTCCCAAATCAACCCGCTGCTTGCAGACTGCCGTCAAAACCACCCTCCTCGTAATACACAGCAATCCGCCCACCAGCTCCCCCTCCCCCTCCGCGGTTGGAGTCTGGGTATCCACTTCCACCATTAACCTGAGTGTTTGAAAAACCATGGCAACCATTTATTTCCACAATGTAATGATATTGCTGACTAAGAGAACAGAAGGCCTTTAAGTCAGTTATGTCCATGATGTATTGGCACTGCTGACCAAGAGGATAGAGGGCCATTAAACAAGTTATACCCACAATGTATTGGCATTGTTAACTAAGAGCACAGAAGGCTATTAAATCAGTTATATCCACGATGTAATGGCGTTGCTTACTAAGTGCACAAAAGGCCATTAAATCAGTTATAACTACGGTGTATTGGCATTGCTGACTAAGAGGGTATAGGGCTATTAAAACAGGTATGTCCATGATGTATTGGCATTGCTGACTAAGAGTTCAGAAGGCTATTAAATCAGGTTGTCTACAATGTATTAGCATTGCCAACAGGAGCATTTAAGGCTTTTAAATCAGTTATACCCACGATGTGTTCACATTGCTGACTAAGAGCATAGAAGGCTATTAAATCAGTTATATCCACAATGTATTGGGGTTGATTACTAAGAGAACAGAAAGCTGTTATATCAGTTATGTCCACGATGTATTGACATTGATATCTAAGAGCATAGAACGTTATTAAATCACGTACGTCCGCAGTGTGTTGGCATTGATAACAACGAGCATAAAGAAGGCAATTAAAACGGTCTTATCCACAGCATATTGACACTGCTTTAAAAGCTACTTTAACAAGCGAATACAAACAGTTAAATACCTCTACTGTCTCTTATTGTAATCACACACAGTGCAGCTTCTTTGTTAGTTTTTAGACAGGTAGGTTTTGTTTCAAGATGTTGGAAATAAAACATGACTACACATACAAAAGTCACTTAGTTGCTACAGGTTGGTTTGTTGTTTTCCCTTAATTTAAGTCAACCATCTGTGCTGAACTGTTTGTTCCACATTACGGCACATGAGTCACAATTGAGTTGTGACATACCTGAACACTACCACTGCCTTCAAACACGCGCGTCTTGATCATGATACTTCCACCGCTGCCGCCACCTGAGTAGGCGCCGCCATAATTCTCTCCATTTGCAAGAACATCCCCCTCAATGTCCAAGGTGTCAGACACATTAAGAAACACAATCCCGCCACCAGTGCCACCCAGAGAATGAGACGCACCTCTTCCACCACTGCTACCTACAAAATGAAGTGCAGCGTGTTGTCATATAAGGTTAATAATCCAGTTTCGTATTCCCAGTTACCGCTGACTGCAATGACCAATGACTCCTTTCTGTAGCGTTAGCCTCGACCTTCTTTTTGGCGTTGAATGGACATACATCCAAACGAGAAAGACTAGAAGAAGACCGAGCTTTCCAGCGATACCAGAATTGTAAATAGCTCCTATCGTCATTGGTAATTATGAATGTTTAACAACAAGTCGAGGCTAGTGCTGTGAAAACGAGTCTGTAGTTATTGTAAACAGCGGCAACTAGGAATAAGAAACTGGAATATTCTATTTTCTTATCTATACTAACATTGTTTAGTAACTGTGCTCACATGGCAGGTGGTTCCACCTAAAATGGTCTGCAATTGGTATAGGGTTCAATGAAGCCGACACTAGGCGGGGAACTGTAGAACTGCATACACTTTAGGTATCCTGCTGATGATCAGTTATATTTCAGCAACACTATAGTTGTCTGTACAGTTTAAATTCACGGAAAGCGGATTTCAGTACAGTATGATGTTATTATTTACAGTTTGCCTCATATATGGCAATAACATATCACACTTAGTACTAAATTAAGGTTTGAGCCGTTTGAACGCTGGTGCTGTTAAGGCCGGCCCCCTATCAATTTCCGTAATGTTATGCGGATAAGAGTCTGCAGGCCCCCTCCCCCAGACAGGCTAGTCCCAAGGATAAGCTGCTACTCCTTCATATAGCTGAGTCGATGGAGCAATTCAAGCAAAGTGCCTTGTTCAAGAACACAACACAGCCTTTTGGTTACGAATCTGACATGCCCAACAATCAACCACCAAGCGAAAGCCTCTCTAAATTATGATCAAACCTTCTTCACACAATATTATTGATCAGTGGATTAATTTTAGATGAACATGACCAAACTAGCTCCAAGGAAGCCTATAGGCGAAATGCTGTACTCACCAAACTCTGTGGGCTCTGTAAAGGATCCATAGGCCACCGCTGAGGCAGTTGATCGTGCACCACGTCCACCGCCGCCGCCATATCCTCCTCCCCCTGCTGCGGAGCTTGAAGATGAGTAGTTAACTCCAGGACTTCGACCTTATAACATAAAGGAGTTATATTTGGTTTAAATGTTTTCGTCAAAGTTAAAGTTTTGCTCTTCTTGTTTATCACTGCTTGCCGATAACAAGTTGTTTCGTGCTTCATACAGAATAAAAGCAGGAATATCGAGGGAAACAGTGGTTTTCTAACATTGACTCCATTTAGCAGAAAATGAAGATATGATATCTGGAAAATAATTTTTATGTTGATATGAGCAGGGCCAAATGTTTTTCCACGTTTGAAGGGCAAACAATAACTTGTGAATCAACAGGGTAAACTTATATAAAAAAAATACTTACTGGTACACCTCTGAAAACTGCAGTTACCTGTTAGAGGGAATCCATTAAGAGACACCCTAAAAGTTGCCAGAGCGTCAACGGTCAAGTTTACAACGTGAATATTGAGGTTAATTCCAGTGAGGCTTCCTCCGCCATACACCTTTAGTACGTTGCCACGCATTTCACGAACTCTTTCACGATTCATCATTGTGAAAGTTCCACGATTTCGAACGTAGAGGGATTCAAAGTTGAAAACCTGTTTAAAATAAGAGGTTAACAAATCGTATTAACAAAACGCAGTGGAGTGAAACTTCATACAGTCATCTGCTTCACAGATCCTGCTCGATTCAGGATCTGAAATGGCCTGATTTCCAACAATTGCCATAAAAATTACATATACGAGTTTTCCTTTTTTTAACTACTTACACCAGTTCGGACAACTTCTTAACTAAATGCCAAAATCTACTCAATTTTTATTTTCCTCGCATAGTTCAGTCAACAAACGTTGATATAATTTGATCTTTTTGCCATCGTTTAAAATCTTTCCTTCATTACACCATACATTTTTTTTAAAATGTAAGAACTAAAAAAGAAAGTTACCTTTGTTGGTTGTCCCTGACTGTTTATCATTTCTTTCATGTGAACAACTCCTCCATCGCTTATGGTGACGTTTTCGCAATTGTTGAGTTCCCCTTGAGCATCAACAGTCACTCCAGCAACACGCAGTTCTCCCCTGAGTGACGTTTTTCCTCCACGATAGATTACCATATCAGACGGGAGGTAAGAATGATGCGTCAACAGTGATTGGTTGAAGCCAACATGAAGTCTTCCACTCTTGTCGCCTTCCATCTTGCCAATGACAATGGATATTTCAGATGTTGGGGATGCAGGTTTCACAAAAAGCAACTGAGCGCCTCCATAGAGATGAAGTTCTTCCAGCTGCACGTCACTTTCATTTGCTGCTAGAATTGAGTCTTCTAAAAGAATCCAAATACGACTTTCTCCACTGGTTTTGTAACTAGTATAAGACGAACTAAGGTCCTGTAAAGGAGTTCTTGGAAGTTTATCCATAGCATTGATATAAAGCGTTCGGTTCTGTACAAGCTTCGTACCGTTTATTTTAATGTCCTGGCTGTCAATCCATTTAGATTCGGCAGCAACATCAATGCGATCTCCTTCGTACGTTCCATTCACCCCACGAACCATTTCTAAGTATACAGTACCAGGGCCTCCCGGTTCGTAAGAGCTACTTCCGCCAACTGCTAAAAACTGTCCCAAAAAGTGGTTTTCCCTATAGTACACGGCTATGCGTCCTGCCGCACCCCCACCCCCGTAGTAACTACTTGACGAGTCTCCATTACCACCGTTGACGTTGAATTCGCCATCTCCGTGAAGCCTTGAACTGTACACCAAGATACTTCCACCGCTACCTCCGCCGCTGCGGGGAACCTCAGCGTTCTTGCCTTTAGCGGAAATTGTCCCATCCAATGTGAGGGTATCATGAGCTAATATTCTCAGCCGCCCACCACCCTGGCTTCCAACGTAAGGATAAACACTGACTCCGCCGCTACCCCCTGACAGTAATGGCTTCCGGTACGCACCGTATGTTGCTCCAAAGCGACTTCTTCCAGATCCAAACCCACCATGACCACCGTGACCAGCCCCTGATGAGCCATGTCCGTGTCCCTGTGCGTCCCCACCAGCACGAGACGAGTTGATTTCAGTACTGGCGTAACCATCCACCGCAAGGAAACCGAAAGGCTCGATGGTGATGTTTTGGTAGTCCAGAGTCAGACTGTTTGACTCTACCTGTTGGAAACAATGATATAGTCTGTACTGTTAATGTATCGGAAAATAAAAATGTGTGACTAGCATTCTTGCATGAATACAACCTCTCTGTAGCAGTATACCGATGAGATGTCAACAAGGCAGTGAAGTAAAATTTATTACTCGTTTGCTTAGGAGAAATAAACTCTGTTATGCGTTCTATACAGTTGTTCTGGAAGTGAGTTTTAAAATTGAAAAGATAGCTTTTTGGTGGACAGAAAAGAAGTTGGGCGCGGTTGAAGACGTCATCACGTTTCCACTGGCATCAAACACAGCAGCTAATTGGAATTAAGCGCCCCGTTAATGATCTTTTAGCACTGTTGGTGCAACAATGAAGGTGAGAAAATGATAGTATTTGACAACATTTAGATATCAACTTTAGAATTCCGGCGATGCAATCTTTTTTGCGCTGTTGTCACTTTTGCTGTCACAACGTTGTAACTGTTCGCACAGTCATATTTCCATTTTATTTATTGTGGCAAGTTTGACTGCTTCCTATTTTTCTAAAAACAACAAAAGGGAACAACCAGATAGGGTGACGATCTATGACATGCTCATGGAAAGGCCTTTGTATGACCATTATTTTATGTAGAACAAGGAACTCGACAAGCTGTTTTAAACACTTGCCTTTCCTCCACCACGGATGTCAAATGTATTGCCTCTGATATCCACGTCCTGCCTATCGTCCCTGACCGTTGACATATAGCCACCAGTCTGTACGATCACATGATCGATGTTAAACACAGTCTCGGTAGCGTTGGTCAAAAGAAAGCGACACTGTGGTCCTACGGTTAGGTTGACCATCCGTTGCATGACACCTCGCATTACAACCTATTTGAAACAAAAAATGGTAATTATCTTCGATTTTCCTCTTTCTCCATGCGGGCCCATTTCTATTTTTGGGCTATTTCTCACTTGGGGTATTTCTCTAGCACTTCAAACAACAAATATCTACTCTTATATCTGTTTAAACCACTATATCTATTTATTAGTGCTGAGCGGTCAAAACTATCTAGTGACCCCCTTGCTTACGTACTCATTGCCACTTGTTACCATCATTCTACCCACGACCAGGTCCAATCTGGCCTTGTAACTCAGTTAAGTAGAGCAACAGCAATCTGTGCCGGAGGTCGCGGTTTCAAATCCCACCGGAGTAAGAGATTTTTCTCTTTCTCCGTGTAGGCCATTTCCTTTCTAGGGCTGTCGCTCAGAGGGAATTACTTGGGATATGTGTACAGCACTTCTTCTTATCACGCTTAAACTACTAGATTGAAAAATAGCAATTTAATAAACCCCATTTTTTATTCTGGTAACAACGAAAAAATATTTTATTGCTGAACAGTTTAACGCACATTGAGTTTTTAATACCTACTCCGAATTTTCATCTATTTTTTCGACACAAACTACGGTTTTATTGCTGTTGCAAAACGCAACGTTTAATCAGAAAGGACTTCACAAGACTCACAAAGCTTTAACATTCAACTAATAAAATGAAAGTATCCCATTCTGCATTGGTCCTGAAACCTGAAAAAATATTAACCGTGTTAGCTTCAAATCGCATACTCTGTAATAGAATAGCAAACTATTAAAGGTAACTACTTCTTTTCACTAAATGTACCTCTGCATTTCGACAGACAAGGTGACCAGGAAGAGAAATGAGTGATTTAGTCTGAGCTAAGACAGAAAACGGAAGGTGGCCTTCTGCCTGGCTCATATCCACGTGTTGTGACGAGCGCGCGGTGAATGTTCCACTGCTGTCTCCTACAACCTTTCCTATACTGACTGAAAGGTTTGCTCCAGAAAGTCCGAGATTTCCCCCACCCGCTAAATTCAACTGTTGAGATAAACAAACACCACAAACAGGTCGGTTAGAAACTTGCTTTCGACAAATGCATTCCACAAGAAATATGTTTCTACTTGAGAACACTAGTTTACGAATTGGTTGTACGTTTACAAAAGAGATGAATCTCTAATAACAAACCTTCAGAAACAAAAAAATTTTGATTGAAAAACGTGCTTTGCCTAAAAACGTCCATTGTCTTCAACCAATTGAGTTTTTGTTAACAGCGATAGTTTTACCAACAATAATAGTAACTTTTCTTAATAGTTTTTTCCCTTAAAAATATTCTTAATCTACGGTATAATCGAGGTGTGGGTTTCCTGCTTTACTGTGGGTGGGTGTCAGGTGCTGAAACCTTGAAGGGGACCTCGTGTCCCTTTGTTTTCTGTGCAGTGTGTTCAGCAGTGCATCAGAAAACAAATCAGAAAATAAATAGGTAAATGAACAGATAAACAGATAAAAAAATAAAAAAATAAGTAAATAAACAAACAAACAAATAAATACCAATGCTCATATTTTGAAATGTTAACCCATCACTGTTTCCCAAGATGGCTACCTGTTAACCTAGGATAGAAATACCTCTTCAAACTCAAAACTGCTTCTGTTCTCATCGGCACTAACAACCCACGTGCTGCTAAGACCAGAGAAATACGTTGTTTGGATAGCAATGGAAGGATCTCCTCTCACAAAGAGACGAACCCTGTTCAAGGCTGCGTAGTGGACAAGCTTCCTCAACATTATGACAACCTGTATTTTGAACGTTTACTGCCATTAAAACTCACACACAACTGAAACCAGAACCTACCGATAGAACATCAGTTGAAAAATACAGGAAAACTTTTTTTGAAAGAAACGTTTACTAACGGATGGCCGATCATTTCTTAAATAAACTCATAACTGTCAAAATGATGATAACCTGTTTTACGGCAAAATATCTTTGTTACATGGAATTCAACATTAACTGTACATGTTTCTTAACATCCTCTATCAGCCAAACAATAATTATGGGGCTTTTTGCTGACACTGTGATCTTCGGTTAATTGGTTGGTATTCTTTAAAAATAGTTTTATTTTCTTTTTGTTTTGACAAATGTTTTCATAATGTACATAGTTTTGTATACTTTTAAGGTTTACTGCTTCACTCGTAGCATTGTAGAGAACATTTTAGACTATTGTGATTTTAAGAAACACGAGATACTGTAAATTACTCTGAAAAGCCCCTTGGGGTGCGGAATAAAGTGTGTTTGTGTGTGTTGTGTGCAACTGCAATATACAATCTATATTTGCCAATGATAACCCCAAGGAAAACGTAAAAGGCAAAAACATGACGGAACTTTAAAAACTTTCCATAACTCTTTTTATACTTTCCCGTGAATCTGTATTATAGCATTATCTTATTTTTTATTTTATTTTATACTGGACCTGCATCATAACTTTTTCTCTAACTAAAGCAGTAGTCCTGTTAAATATGTGGCTATAATTATGAGGATGATGATGATGATGATGTTGATGATTATCATTATCATTATCATATGATAAAGAAGTAAGCCGTTAATGTTTGTTAAAACCAACCTTATCTGCACTTTGATGTACATTTGTTCTGCCCGGTTGACCCGACCGACATCCTGTAGTATCGATCCAATCAGAGGAAGTCATAACTTGCGTTCCGCTGTTTGTTACAATTAACATATGCTGTGTGTTGTAGTGAGACGAGCCACACGCTGGGTAGACAAGAACACGGTCCAGAAACAGCGCTAATGGAAACTGATAAGTAATAGTCGCAAGTGTCGCTGATGTAAAGTACCAAGCAGATGAACTCAAAAACAAGTTCGCAAGGATTCCATTTCCATTCCTACAGACTGCTGAATTCCTGGGATCCACGCGAAAACACAGAGGGGTTCCGCTCGTGCTAAGCCGTATTCCGTTGGGTGCATCGTAAGTCTTGGCAAAGTATCTACTGTAGCCAGATGGATTCCCATCCAGACGAAGCTCCTGGATTTCCCCAACACGAGATAAACCTGTTGACGCCTGGTTATTGTTAATGACAAGCTTGCGGTATGGTCTGCTTGAGTTTGAAATATTCTCAACATACACAGTACCCGCTCCGCCTCGCTCTGACTTGCTGTCGCCACCATACGCCTGCAGGGTGCCAAGGAAGGTTGTGTTTCCGCGGTGGTAGAGAGCAATTCTCCCCCCTGCACCCCCGCCACCATAAGGAGTTCCTCTAGAATACCCTGCACCGCCATTCACCTCCGCAGATCCCTCGCCGTCAAAGTGAAGAGTTTGTAAAATTATACTTCCACCTGCCCCACCGCCTCCTACGGAAAACAATAAACAGCGCTTTAAAACGTGGTTTCGCCATCCTTTTTTAATACTGTTGAACTTCCCGGCTTCGCCCAAGGCTTCTAAAGATTCTTTTTGACCTCCAGGCCCAGTTCTTCGAAAGTGGGTTAAGTTCAACCGCTGGTTAGGTGAAACTTTAAATTAATTTTTTTATCTGAGAACACAAAATCAGGTCTTTGTAAAGTATTGTTTTATCACTACAAAGAAATCCAGTCACACAAACCCCAAATGACAGGCTAAATTAGTCCATAAAGTAAACCTAGTTGTGGTTTAAAATGTTATTCCCAGGTTAGTGCTATACCACTTTCGAACATCCGGACCCTGCTACATGACTGCAAAACAAGTGTAAACAGTAAAAAGTTCCGCAAATGTAAGTCATGCTTTTTCATGTACATTTTTCGAGTTTGAATTGCTCTCTCTGAAAATTTGCAAATTTTTTTTGACAATGAAACAATGCTTAAACGTCTGCCTAAATCAAATGTTATGAAAACTGGGGGCTTTTTTGGCAATGGTATGCAACTGCCAGGTGATGCAAGACAATGAGAAACAAAGTACGAATTGTTATACGCAAATGAAAACGCTTCAAAATTCCGTAATATGGTCCAGGGTTAGACTTACAAATGAAAGACCTATACCGTAAAATAAATAAGACAAAATTCTACTGCACGTGCGATGGTGTGATACTATTTTTTATTATATGGCAGAGATACTTCACGCCTCGTAACGCAAATGACCTACGCGCGTATTATTCGGACGTGCGACGTAAAGAATTTCCGCTTCCACGGTGTTAGTATCGTTTTAGAAAAGATGCCATATAACAACAAATTTTTTTAACCTCGAAAGTTCGGTCTTACACAAAATATTAAATTTCGGCCTTGATACATTGACCTCGCTTATCGCTTGGTCACCACAGCAATGCCTCGATTGATGCTTCGCGCACGGACCACACTCTCGGTACACAAGCAGTTAGAAATCCCAGAAAGCCTAGCTACATGTAGGTGTTTGTGGTGTGGTCGTTCTGTCTTCGTTGGTAACAGAATAGAAGTTAAAAAGGTTAAAGACAGAGTTTAGAGTTTTTATGGATCTTATTCTCAACCTCAAAAAAGCTAGGACTGGATAGTGTCAGGGTAAACCTTCAACAGTGAAGGTGCCACATGTTTTCTTGAAAGATTATTTGAGAATCTCAAAATAATAGCGTTCTTACTTAAATATTGTAAATGAACCATCCCTACTAAATGACTTGGTATTACCAATCTAAAATACCTTCTCTGAGTCGTCCGTTCGCAGACTCGCCGTTAGCAGACACTCTACCCTCAAGACGCAGCATATACGACACGGTAAAAATCAAAAGACCACCCCCTGTTCCCCCACTGTATGTGCGTCCAGTCCCTCCTCCGCTCCCAAACTGTGCTGGAACGTAAAGCGAATCATATGACTTGGAGGTAACAAATCTGTTCGCTCCTCGACCCCCACGTCCACCATGCCCTCCTCCACCAGCGCCCCTCGAATTTGATGCCCAAGGTGTCCCTGGAGACGGGCCTTGATCGGAAGTGAAGCCCTGGTAATCTACAGTCACTCGACCTATGCCGGAAGATGGGACATAGTTAATTAACAAAAATACATATGCAATTCGACTACAAATTTGATATTTGATCCACTACGTTCATATCTCACTTTGTGTTTAGGGAGCCGGTAGTTTATTATCTAAGAAGGGGTCGGACTAGATTGCTGGGGGGAGGAATTTTTGGAAAATGGCATTTTTGTGGGGAACATTTTCAAAATCATAACAGGATGGATGCAGTAAGACACAATGTTGAAAATAGCTTTTGGCTGCCCGATTTTCCGACTAAAAATTTACTAATAAAAATTTAATAAAAAATTCTTAAGCTGCAAACAACACTATCAATTCTAACGCATATATGCAACAGTTTGGGCGAGATAACTTTCTTTCATTTAATTCATTTGCGAGGCAACAAAATTGTTCATCCCGCGCTTTTAATATTACGTCATTATCAAACTGACCGTTTGGCCACACGACTAATATTACATTAATCAACTCAACCAGTTCAAATATGACGGTTTACAGCAAAGCACTCCAAAAAGGGCACAGAAACAAGAAAATACGATACCTTTGGCGTCTTCTGCGGTAGAACGAATCGTGGATTTCTCACTAAAATTCTTACTCGTCATTCTCAAATGGCAAACTTCTGCTAGCACTACTCCCAAAACTTAGAAAATGCTACCTTTGACAGACAATCCCAAATTTCAATTTTTTCTGGGGGACATGCCACGGACCAACCTAGGACATGCCTCCCACCCCTCCCTCCAACAAAAAATCATGGCTACGGTCGTCCAAAGGTTTAAATGGGGAAGACGATATCGAACGACAATAAAAGGGGGGGGGTCATTTTTATTACGCCAACCTATCTGGGGGTTAACTGTGAATTGCTGAGTTTTTCTATATCTTACCCCCACCCCCTCGCAAAATGAACAACCGTTAACCTAAAGGAGTGATCAAAAAATTCTTTTTTTCCTAAAAAAATTACAATTCAGATTGAAGAGAAAACAGAAGAGTCAGTATTACAAACCTTACCGTCATTGCAACAAAGTGACAAAGTTTTAAAGTTGTTGTACGCTGTCATGTGTTGCACATTAGGTAAAATAATTTGTGCAAAAATTTAAATTCAAATATATTTTCAACTTGTTTTATGAAATCCATTACCAAAAGCTCTAAAATTTTTCTGCAGATTGATGAACTTCAACATGTTATTTTGTTTACACACAGACCTCATTTCCATAACATTCTATGAAGACTATTGATCTCAAGGTTTTAAAGAATGTTCAAATTCCACGAAATTCAAGTTATCAACGATCTCTTACGAACCCTAGTGTAATTTGATACACACCCTTTCGTTTGTGTGTGCGGTTTTCATCTCACTTTACCTGCTACATCAATGGTGGCATTGACTGCCAAAACGTGCAGGTTGCTCGCATACACTACTCCTCCTGCGTTCACCACAAACCGCGTTGTGTTGAGGACAATCCGATCGTGCGGAGATAAGGACGTTAGGTACAACCTCCCCCTAGAGCGGACCGAAATGTTCCCGAAAAGGAAGAATCCTGCCCTCTCGTCCTTAGAGTGCGCCGCTGACCACAATAACAGCTCTCCGTTGCGATCAATGACGTAATCATGCGCATCTGATAATGTTCCGTTTACATGCATCCACACCTCACGGAGGGACAGTCGGGAGGGAACTTCGATCGACCCATCTCTATATACGTAAGTGTTAATGGGATAGTATTGATCAACGATGTCAAAGGTAACCGTTTGATTTCGACCAATATGGAAAATTGCATTCCGGTCACCAAAGAGTCTACGCGAGTGAAAGTGGACGTCTTGGCTAATACCCCCTCCATAGAGAGCAACATGTACGTTTCCATAGAGATGAAACTCGTCAAAAGTGAAAGTCGTCGATTCGTTGAACCAGGAGACACAACCAATTCCGCTAATGTCACCATAGATACCATTTTGCAGATGTCCCCTTTTCGCAAGGGCCAGCGAGTACTTACGTCCACTGTTGTCAACTTTTAACACTCTGTATTTGACATGTGTCGTATTTCGGGTCTCTAAATAAACAGTTCCAGGGCCTCCATCCTCTATGGCACTTGTTCCTCCTTTTGCTGATATTGAACCATTATACTTCATCATGGTTTGGTGATAAACTGCTACTCTACCTCCTGACCCACCTCCCCCACGGGATGACGAGCCTGCGCCTCCATCAACGCTTATCAGACCGTAGCCACTCAGTTGTTGACAGTCAATCCATACACTTCCCCCACTACCACCCCCTGCGTTACTGGACGGTGGACCGTTCTCGCCATCACAGGTTAGCTGACCGTCAAGAATCATGTGATGTGTGTGAATCTTTATCACCCCACCTCCTTCGCCACCCAGGCCTCCTCGTGTCAAAATATTTCCCTCGCTAGAGACAGTTTTTGTTCGATAATCGCCAAAATAGAGCTCCCCTAAATTTAAAAAAACAAAGAAAATTGTTGACATGAATCAAGTGTCACTGGTATGCACTAATCGTGTTTTGGGCGAATACCTTTGTATTCTAGTAAATAAAACTCTTTGGGCGGCCAGCCTATCTCATGACACGATGCTTGCGAAATTACTCAGCAAACAAAAGAAGTGAAAAGCCTTTTGCTAAAGTTTAAAAAAATACTCATTTCTAAAATTGGAAACTGAGAAAAAATGGTTGGCAAAAAGAACATTTGGTGGTTTTAGTCTCTTTTGGCAAATTAAAGAACAAATCGCAAACAGGCAAGTCAAGAGCGGATTTAGGATGCCCCCCCCCCCCACACACCCACACCCAATTTG